>CACRXK020001323.1:0-56145 GCA_902702795.2 Paramuricea clavata | reverse complement strand
AGTAATATTAAAAAGTTTGGTTGCGAAATGTTGTAAAATACGGAAAATATAGCCCTTCAAAGTTGGCAAATTTGTATACTTTTGTATTACGTGCGTGAATTGGTAACTAAATTAGTTACCAATTTCCGCACGTAATAGAAATGTATACAAATTTGCCAACATCGCAGGGCTATATTTTCCGTATTTTACAACATTTCGCAACCAAACTTTGCAGTTTTTCTAATTTTGATAACTTCTTTCCGAAAATATCCTTTGTTATTCCCAGATTAAAAATTTTTCTAAAGCGCAAGTCGTCCATTCAGAAATTTGCTTATCTATTTATTTATTAGCTTTGCAATCATACAAAAGTGCTATAAAATATATAACAATGATTGAAAGTATGGTCAACAGAACATGAATCCCAAGTAGTTAAAGAACATCGAAAGAAGAGCATGGAGTTGAAGCTTAAGGAATGAAACGACGAATTGTCCCAGTTCGACCGGGACTTTATTCGTACCATTGAGAGGCCAGTGACATTTCCGATGTTTCTTCAGCCACACGAGAACTTTCATTGGTCAACCAGTAAGCTTCCACTAGATTTTCACAAAGAATATCTCTCACCTGTTAATTTAATACAAGCGTGAAACTCAGAATGGGTGATTCCAGCTATATAGACTAAATTTTGATCAAGGCAAGAAGAACGAAATCCAACACCACAGCTAGAAAGAGCGTCTTAGAATGAGTAAAACTGCAAAGTTTGGTTGCGAAATGTTGTAAAATGAAGAAAATATAGCCTTGTAAAGTTCGCAAATTTTGTATATATTTGTATTACGCGCGGTAAAATAACCATTTTTCTCGTGCGTAATGCAAATATATACAAAATTTGCGAACTTCGCAGGGCTATATTTTCCTCATTTTTATACAACATTTCACAATCAAACTTTGCAATTTTACTCATTTTAAGATGCTCTTTCCAGCTATGGTAATGGGTTTCGTTCTTCTTGCCTAGATCAAAATTTCGTCTATAGCGCTGGAATATCATCTATGCCTATGGAGAAATGAATTTTCCACATAAATTCTTAACAGGTCTGGAGCAACCAACGGCAATTTAAATCAAGAACATGGATGCCTGACATTCAGTTATTTAGTGACGGACTGACCTCCTTTGTAACTCCATTAATCTCGGGATGTCGAACGGTTCTATTAATTACTTGGAGTTGTTTTCTTTCATCTTCATCCAAATCCTGTCCTTCTAAAACTTGGTCGTTTTCATTGTCACTTTCATCCTATTTTATAAAACACAAGACAACGGGACAATTCGTCCATTATGCTTGGGGGAAATCATGCAGAAAAAATATCTTAAGTTTATATTACGGTGTAACTATACCTCTGATTCTAAATCACTCCAAAATTCCTGAAACAAAGACGAAAACTGTATTAAATATTAAAAATTTTATTAATAATTCACGAGGAAAATACAAAAGAAATTAATGTTTAATCAATGTTTGTACATCGGATAAAGATTTGTCCTGATTTACATAAACTTCAGCTTTGATTTTCTCGACTTAGACAATATGTTTATTTTTAAAATTACTTCGCCAATGAACTCACAAGATGGGTCGTTTTTTAAGTATGTTATTCGTTAAAACATTCGCATCCGATCTTTATCTGATATACAAACAGAAACTCACGCCTTCGACTCGAGTTTGTATATCAGATAAAGATCAGCTGCTCATGATTTAACTAGTACTTCAAAAACTACATGACTGTGAGAGAGAAATGAAATAAATGGAACAAAATTTATAAATATAGATGATTTTGGTAAGAGAGAAGTGTAGAATGTTGTGCATATAATATACAGTGTGTATCAAAAAAAAACTGAACAGATTTGAAATTGCTCTCAATTTCGCAAAACACCTATTTGTATCCAGTTTTTATATATATATATAGCTTCTTTGGGTACTTATAATGTAGAATAATGAAAAAAATTTCTTGAACTCAAATTTTGTGAACCAGGGGGGGTGTCTTTTCCAACAAACTAAAAATGGTTCGCGCACAAAATTTAAAAGTTGTAATCATATTTTGAGTTAATAGATGGAAAATTTTTCGGGGTTTTAAGTACTGTACAAAATTTCAGGCAATTTGGTTTAGTTTAAGCCCTTTAACTATTCACGCAAAGTTACATTTTTCCTAAAAATCAGCTATTTGCATGCTTAATTAATGCCCTTGCCTAATTTGCATATGTTAGCAATTTGCAAATTAGGTAAACGCATTAATTAAGCATGCGAAAGGCTGATTTTTTAAAATAAAATGAATAGTTAAAGGCTTAAACTCAACCAAATTGTCTGAAATTTTGTACAGTAATTAAAAACCCGACAAAGTTTCCATCTATTAACTCAAAATATGATTACAACTTTTAAATTTTGTGCGCGTGCCATTTTTAGTTTGTTGGAAAAGACACACCCCCCTGGTTCACAGAATTTGAGTTTGAGAAATTTTTTCATTATTCTACATTATAAGTACCCAAAGAAGCTATATATATAAAAAACCGGATGCAAATAGGTGTTTTGCGAATTTGAGAGCAATTTCAAATCTGTTCAGTTTTTTTTTATACACCCTGTAGTATACCTCTTCATGTGTGTCATAATAATGCACGATGTATTTTTCTTCGCCCTCAAGAAGATATTTCGTCCAATTAAAATTATCTTTCACTATAAATTAAACATGCAAAAACCTTAGTTGATGTTGTCAAATTAGAACAATGTACTGTGCTATGCCAGGTGATCTCGTGTTCGTATTTTAGCCAATCAGCGCTCAGAAAGGGTTGTCCGAATAGAAATCCATTTTGATGTATTCAGTCAATTATATCTTTCATTATTCTTCATGAAACTAGTTGAAATTTTGTAATTATGTTTGGTTATGAGAACTATAGCTCTGACAAAAATATGGAATCGAAATAAAGTATATTACAGGAGATATTCAGTTGTTTTAATCATAAAATGGATTTCTATTTGACAACTAGTGCCAGTACTTTTCCGCGTATCAAGATCACCTGGATGAAGTAGGAACAAGCTTCTAGAAACTCCAGACAAAAGGCCTTCGCTCGAAACGTCGAAATTCTCCTTATATTTTTCAGGTAGTTGCATAACCTTAATGGCATTGCATAATGTACTTTATTCTGGTGAACCAAATGCAATTTACGTGAATTTTAAACCATTTGAAATTACTCATGAACACAATACTAGATTTTCGTCGAGGTGTCGAAGTGATAATATGTTGTTAGAGAAACCTATGTTAAAAAAGAAAACCTTTTTAGCTCGGGCTTTTAGGACCAGAGCTATCCGTCTATGGAACAATTTAGACTATACTATAAAAATCATATCTTCCAAATCCATGTTTAAGTCTGCTGTTCTTAAACAGCTAGACTGGTTCATATAATTATTATTAACTATTTGAACTTTTAACGTATTTTAGTAATTTTTACAAATACCTAGATTTATAGACTTTTTATCTTGTAGGGTAATCCTATTTTTAAGACCTCGTGTAAACTAGCGTTAGCTAACAGAGGTTCTTTTTTAAATACAAAAAATACAAATACAAATCCCTACCAACGAAATCTTGTTCATTTTATTTGCACTACCTACACTGACAAAGACAGTACTGTTCTATGCCATTGTCTATGGTACTTTTCAGAAATAACCGAACGCCAATAAAATGCATTTAGAAACATGCCCTGTATCAAAACAGTGGAAATGAAACATTGGAACCCAAGATGTGCTTTCTGTTGTTACACGAAATTCGATTAACGCTTTCTTGACACGTTTTCTATCATGAAACATATTCTTTTATTGCATTAATGTGTCCCAGTGTACCTTTTACTTTCTCTAATATGCCAGCTAGATGACTTTACTGCTCAATGGGAAATTACTTTAAAAACTCTTTACTCAATTATACTACTTAAACCTTTTAGAACAAATATACAACCCGGACAATCCTAGAACATTTAAGTCAGTGTGCGTCAAATGCCACTCAACTCGGTCTCTTGATAGCTTATTACTTGTTATTAGTGAGGACATGTTGTTGACATTTTAGCATAATTTGTTTTAATGTATATATATTGTAACTTATTGTAAGGGACCCCATAATTGGAGATTATCTCTGTGGCTAGTCCCTGCCCAAATTGTACGTAAATTTTGTAAAGTATTAGTCTTATTTATGTCTGTTATGTTTGGCGAATCTTGTAAAATAAAATTAAAAAAAAATTAATAGTTTAACTAGACCATATCTGCCCATAATCAGCATTAACCCATTAAGAGTTGTGACTCGTTTGTTTACTCTGCCAAAAGTAGTTGATTTCCTTAGTTGTCAAGTAGTCTTGTTCTTTTGAGCATTTAATGGGAATGGGATAACATTTAACAACTAACCATCCTCAGGTTGGTCTGCGTGTGGTTGATGGTAAACAGCATTGATTGGAGACTCTGATAGTACGGTCAGAAATTTAAGTAAGGCATAATGGACATCACTCTAGAAATTAAAATATTATTCAAAATAATTGTCTGCAGTATAGAGTATTGTCTGCAGTATTGCCAGTATATTGCCTGCGTTGTCATACAGTATTATATACTGGATGACACAGTATTTTGAAGCTTAAAACTTTCACATTCCCATCATTATTTTTTTTCAAAACTAATTTGCAAAATCAAGCAGAAATTGGCGTTGGGAAAATATGTCCCCAGGAAAAATATGTCCCAAAAATTCTCTTAGGGAAAATTTTGGGATTCTAGTCTTATTTAGCTCAAAATCCTTATTTCAATATTGCCATTTAATCCAATGGGTATTTCAATTTCTGGAGGATGGGAGGGTGCAAGTTTCTCTGAGTGGGGTGGGAAAACTTTCTGAGAGGTGCAAAATATTCTTGGTGTGTGTGTGTGTGGGGGTTGCACTCAAATGCACCCATCCCCACCCAGAAAATTTGTCTACAATCTGCTCTGAAAGCAGGATTTAAAAATTTCATACGAGTCACAAGCGAGAACTGTGCTTCCAGTTTGACGTCAAACACAACAAATTCTCTCCAGGTGTGAGCTAGACCAATTAGCCTGTCTCACGGCCAATTTTCCCACCATTTTGGGGATACCGGTAGTGCCTGTCCCACATTTGAGAGTCTCTGCACCACAAAATATGACTTTTTAGTGCAGTTAATATGGTTGTTTGTATAATGGTAAATTTTCACGTTGTTTGAATTGTCCAGAATCTTTCACGAGGGCAGACAGTATCCCAAAAATGGTGGATTTTGGCCTTTGTGAGAATTAGGCTAATTGGCTCTTACTGGACTGTTAGGGAAATTAACAGTTCAGAACTGATAGAGCTATTCAAAAAAACAACACAGAGCTTTCTGAAATTGATCTCTGTATGGCAGCCTTAGTTAAACACCAGACCTTTTCACCATACTGCTTATCAAACAAAGCACAACTCATAAACTTCTCCACCAATGTAGAAAGTGATTTTGATTTATGCTCTTGACCATGGATAGTGAACTTCTCACAAAGCCTTAAAAATCAAATATTTTATTTTCTACATTATTATGGCTACTTTTAAAACACAAATGTCAATTGCAATCCAATTTTGATAAGGCTGGTGACATTTACCCTTCAATTGTTCTATCGACTTTGTTACTATCAGCATCTAAATATTTATGGTATCTAAAACACAAATACAGATTTAACATAACAATTTATAATATAGCACTTGTAAATTCTGAATGCTGATTGGCTAAGAGCCGTGTTGACATAACTCAATGTCAACACGGAAATGTTGGAAAATTTCATTCTTTATGTTTCTTTGTGCTATATTATAAAACAAATATAAAAATTTTCCGTATTGATATACAGTTATATCAACACTCGTGGAATCGTTTTCCCAATTTCCACTCGTGTTGATAAACTGTATATCGACACGGAAAATGTTTTATATTTGTTAAATACGACATGACTAACATGCAGTTTCCAATTATAAAATGGTTTAATATGTGAACTTTTCAGTGCATTTATATAATGCAGATCTTTCAGGCGCTTGGAAAACCTTTTGTCTACTAGCAAAAAAATTAACAAGGCAAGGGTATATGTAATGTATGTTTATTGAAATTAAATTGTACTGCAGAGTTTAATACTGGACAGTAATCACACCCTAATACTAGCATATATATTTACTGTAACCATTTGTACAAAATATTCAATCCATACAACAAAATCGTACAATACAAATGCACAAAGAAAGTACAACACTACATGTCTAGATACAGTACATGTTACCCAGTTTCCAGACAGTATACCTGTACGTCAGTACCGTACCCATCATCTACGTTTATTTAACTTTTGAAGATCGCTAGAAAGTTGAAACCTTTACAGATAACGACCACTATCATGTACTACCACATAATAAAAGACGAACCACTAAGCTTTGCTATTTAATTCGTAATAACCATAAAAACAATACTACCTAAAATTTGACAAGGCAAACTGTACTGCCACAGGAACGTTCTTTTTTGCAAGCTATGAAACAAAATCGGGCATGAATTTTGTATCTAAATTAGAGAACATGCCTTAAGGAATCCATCCATTTACCTCTCCTGTTATGAATCGTTTTACCAACTGTTTTGTTAGCTCTTCAATTCGTTTGTCCTTCAGAGCGATAGGCGCCATATTGAATTTTGGTTCTTAAATTCCGGGGGGAGAAGGGAAGTTTATAAGTATATGGGTTGCGGACTCAGTGGTTGGATTGTAATCTCAAAGATTTATATATTTAATTCTTATATGAATTTATATAAGAATATATAAAAAAGGCCTTAGCCAGCACAGACTTCTTACTTGGCCAGCGGGGGCCAGCAGCCCAGTCACTCAGAACTTCCCCATGTGAACAAGCAATTGTTCAAAGCACAAAAGCATTAATGAGTGATACATGTACTGATACTTATAGCATTATAGTTGCAAGAAAATTACAATTCTCCCTTTCCTTAAAATTTGCCACCAAACTGGCATAGAATGATTGAAGATAATCAACATAGTTTTATTATTATTATTATTCTCATAAATATGGTTCACAACAATATATATATACAACAATATTTAAAGACCTAGAAAATTCTTGAACAATAGTGCATGGATATTCTTGTGGGGGTATATAGGGGAAATATACAACTCACATTTATGAAAATAGACAATTAGACTCAAAGAATTCTAAAACAGCTAATTTTCGGTATATAAAATGGCCCAATCACCATTCTTGCAACCCATCTGTTTTCTGCATATTTTCCAATTAATAGTGCACCATTTGACTCCTTCAATTCCCAAACCATATTTGTTACATTGTATTTTCCCGCATTTAGCATTACCAATTATATAAAACCTATTTCTTATTTCTCTCTAATTCAAACATTCCTTTTTGCAGAATCACAATTAACAAACATTTTAGTCAATTCTCGATAACTCCAGTAATATAAACAGTATCGGGCGGTGGTTTCGACCAATCGGTTAAGACATATCCTTCGACAGTTTCTATAGTATCGACTTTGTATCCCTCTGGTGCGCCAGGCAGTCCTCGTGCTATAAAATTGAGTGTCGCAACATTGGCATCTAGTGTTTTGACGACTTGTGTTTTTCCTGTGATTGTGTAATGCATTTTTACCTAGAAAAAGTGAAAACACACACATGATTTGGTTATGCAGTAATAGTCAGCTGTCAATAATATTTTGAAAGATAGCAATTCCAAATTGCGGTTTCTTTGTTTTTCAACTATCACTATAAACTGTCAAATCAATTAATAACCCCATAATTTCAAACCCTCGTATAACTATTTACCTTTTAACAATACAAGTCAAATGTACTTACCTTAGGCATTATTCTGTACAAGAATTTATAAATAGAATGAAATTCTAGCAAACTACGAATTAAATCATTAACAAATTGGACCTTTTTTATTTGTTACTTTTTATCAATTTTTTGTTTACCTCTAATCGAGCCCGCAATATGTAAGAAACACCAAAGAAACGTGGAGTAATTATATTATCGCGTCTCGCACAATACACCATTTCGATAATTACGTCACAAATTTCTTCTGGGCCTGGGAGCCTCGTTCTCATGAATCGTGAAAGGCCCCAGGCCAAGAAAGTATTCATGAATCATGACGTAAGTATAGAAATGGTGTATTTAGTCCCGCTATCACCAAATTCATGATCATACTCCGTTTGGTAGATGTAACTATAAGTTTGGTACATTTAAATGCTTCTTAAAAAGCACAACAAAGTTTACTGGTCATATATAACGTAGCGTAGAGTATAACATTATTTTCTTTTTTTTTACTTACAAAACATAATGCCTAAAACCTGGAATTTTTTAAAATATATAACTTTAAATCAATATTTACAAAATGGTAATAACTTGATCATATGTTTACGTATGTTGTTCGGGTTCTGCCGAACTAGATTGCTGCATTTTGAAACAAATGAATAACTTAAGGCTGGTGCAAAGTTTCTGTGATCACAGTAGGAATTTTGCATCGGTAAATTCTACGTTTTGAAGAATTTGTAAGAAATGTTTGAGGGAACTGATTCAGTGTTAAACACTTACGCCTGTATTCTAAAAGCTCACTCACACTCAATGAGTGGAGGTTCAATCTGAGCTTCTCTTGAGTGTCAATGCTGTTTTTGAATAGCTGGAGGGTGAGTAGTCACATAGTAAGGTACGATACTAACCCTCCAGCTATTCAAAAACAGCAATGACACCCGAGAGAAGCTCAGATTGAACTTCCACTCATTGAGTGTGAGTGAGTGAGCTTTTAGAATACGAGCATTAGTCAGTTTCCTCAAACATTTCTTACAAATCCTTCAAACTTTGCAAAATTTCTACTGTGATCACAGAAACTTTGATAGTGTACCAGGCTTCACTTCCGTCGACAGTCAACAGAAAGAATGCAATACTTGGCCTGCTAGTAGGCGTTTGTTGAAGGATGCATGGTTTGAGGGAATATATACATGATTAACTTTGGGTCTCCTCTTCCAAGTCCGTGTGAATCTTGCAAGCCTCTCGTACTCCGCTCAGGTAAGCTCCCGTCACGGTTTGAGGAAACTGTCTGTTCGTTGCCTGTGAAAGAAGAAGGGATAAACTAAAGATAAAACCAACTGTATTTATACTGGATAGCTAGTTTGTAATTCGTTCTTTGCATAAGTTTGCATGGCGATAAAACATACAATAATTTAGTTTGTGGAAACACCACGAAAATGTATTACTGCAAAGCTTTCGATCCGTAAGCCCGGATCTTCATCAGTGCTAATAATATGAGCTTATAATATGGGCTTACGGATCGAAAGCTTTGCAGTGATAAATTTACGTGGTGTTTCCACAGAAGAGTGCAATAAAAAACCTCACCTCTCCGGCAAAATAAACTTTTTTCTCGACATCTTCACTTAGTGTAACGTAGTCTTCACCATTACCATCTTTTGCAACGTACGAGTACGCCATTTTGGAAAATGGTTCCTTTCCCCAACGGGTAACGATGCTCTTCAGAGGGTCTGGAACCGTCTACAAGATTGAAGATGGTTACAGTACAATAAAAATGTCGTACGAGATTTTGCGAGTTGGTAATTTTTTACATTAAATTCCGGTCTCGAATTTCGCAGCATCAGCAGAGTCCACCCTACACTTGTTGGACGCGATGAACTCGAAATGTAATCAAGGTATAATTACACTGTTTTCAACAGATTGCTTGGTATTATTCTAGATCAGGATTTCAACTACAATAAAGGCTGATGTGCGCTATCAAAGTTTCTGTGATCACAGAAGAAATTTTACATATTGGTAAATTCTAAGTTTTGAAGGATTTGTAAGTGACTCAGTTACAGAACTTTTTAGATGTTTAATTAGAGTTTCTTATTGGAACATTGAACTTTACTAGCTTTTAACCTGTAGTACATATTCTTATTTATCTTAGTCTTAATTATTTTGTAATTATTGTAGATACAGGACCCTAGTTGATAACAGTGTAGATCACTGATTAGGCTTCCTGTTTAAATATAAATATTACATATTACATATTACTCAGTGTTTAACACCTCAAACATTTCAACTCCTTCAAAACTTAAAATTTACCTATGCTACTTTTGACTGTTTTTGTGTGTGTTGGTGTTATGTACTCAGGTGAATATGATTGTTGGTGGTGTTACCCTGAGTGTGCATCCACACTGGGCAAGCTGAGGTGTGGTGTTACACACTCAGAGTAACACCACTAACAAACATATTCACCTGAGTACACAACACCAACACACACAAAAAGTATCATATCTTAGAATACATTGATATCAGAGGAACTAGACTCAGTTCCGAAAAGATTACTCTGGGACAAACATATTGAGAAAATATGGGCGCTGGAATAACAGTTATGAAACGAATCAAGCCGTTTGTCCCTATTGAAACTATGAGATTGATTTATAACGCCCTTATACAGCCATATTTTGATTACTGTTCTCCCTTATGGGACTTTAAATTTAGCGGGGCGAAACTTATAACCTATATAAACTTATAGCCTCCCTTTGCAAGCAAAACTAGCTCAATCTGAATATACCTTTAAAATGAATATTAATAGTCTTGATACATAACTTACTTATTTTCTCGTAATCTTGTAAATATCTTGTAAATATTCTTGTAAGTTACTTTATTTATTCAAGTGTGTTCCGACGCCTCTCATGGAAACCAGCTTGTAGCTGATGAGGCTAGCGTCGTTTTTTTTTCCCTTCTTGCTTTTAAATAAACGTTTACATACATACATACATACATACATACATACATACATACATACATCTCGAACCGACTTGACCTCGTAGCTCAGTTGGCAGAGCATTGGACTATAGTATCCCAAAGGTCGCGTGTTCGATTCCCACCATGGTCAGGCTAACTTACCTGTGCTGTCTTGCTATCATCGCCACCTACGGCTTACACTGGCACAGCCCAGGCGCTACCTACACTGGACCGTTACGTCTGAAATATACTGTGCTTACATACCTCGTTGGGAAACATGGATTTCAATAATTTCAAACATCGATCAACGATCTCCTTGTCTTCCATTTTTTGTGCTTCGATGGCGGCATTTCCGGCCAAAACTGTCATCAAGACATGACTGGTTTTTTTCTGTTTGTCTGAGGTATTCTTCGAGAAAAAGAGAACGTTGTTAAAATTGAAGCTCTTGGCAAAAGTAACGAAACTAACGATCTTGTAATCTGATTCCCTGCTATTAGAAAAAGCAAGATGGCGGCTCAAGAATTACCGGAGTTTTGCGAACAAGAAAACAGCAAGTTATTCATTTTTTATAGCCTTAATAGGAACAAAAGCACAATGAAAAAAGCTCCCGGAAATTATTTACAGGTTAGCAATTTATATTTAAACCAGTTAAAGGATATATTTTTGAAAAAACTAATGCCGAAAGAGCGAAGATGAAGACATTGACAGAATATAATTTTTTTGAAAAATCTAAAAGCAAAAACTCTTTATATTCTTTATTGAAGCAATGTCATGAAGCACTTGTTTTGTCTAAAAAATTCTAAATTCTATAAAAATTTCAAGCTTTACAGGAATGTTCGAAGTAGCGATTGAAAAAGTTATCAGCAGCTCATATACGACTCGAGTATGAAGAATAATTGTTGAATATTCGTATAAACATACCTTGGGTGATAAATCATAAAATATTCCACAAAAGCCTCTCGTATCTTTCGAGTTAGGAATATGTCCAAACGTACCAGTTTTTGCGGAGCACTTGCCCCAGAAACACTCGGGAAACGACAGGATCACCTAAAACAACGACATCTCTCAATATAGGCAATTCCAGCTATATAGACTAAATTTTGATTTAGGCAAGAAGAACAAAATCCATCACCACAGCTAGTAGAACCATGTTAAAATTAGTCAAATGGCAAATTTTGGCCGCGAAATGTTGTAAAATGAGGATTAGGCAAGAAGAACAAAACCCATCACCACAGCTAGTAGAACCATGTTAAAATTAGTAAAATTGCAAAGTTTGGTTGCGAAATGTTGTAAAATGCGGAAAATATAGCCCTGCGAAATTTGCAAATTTTGTATTACGCACGGGAAAATGCACCACATATGGGCCGAAAGTGGTGTATTTTCCCGTGCGCGTAATACAAATTAATACAAAATTTGCAAATTTCGCAGGGCTCTATTTTCCGCATTTTACAACATTTCGCAAGCAAACTTTGCAATTTTACTAATTTTAACATGCTCTTTCTAACTGTGGTGATGGATTTTGTTCTTCTTGCCTAGATCAAAATTTAGTCTATAGCTCGAATCATACATTGGCTTTCTCCAGGATTCATCAGTATAATTCTCACCTTCTCTATCAATCCAGCTCCAAGTCTTTTGATTGCATCTGTCTTCTTCGTTGGCAATGGTGGAGTAAATGAAATAATCTCAGATTTCAACAATGAAAGTGGAACAGTCACAACAACCTAGAAAACATGAAAGCATAAAATTATATAAATCTTACAACACACTGTATCCTGTTCCTCGTCAAAACCGTTATTAAATACCTTGTCACCAATAAACATTCTTCCGTCTCTTGTGGATACTGAAATGGTCTTGGTGGAGTAATCGATTGATGTCACCTGAAAATACATAACAAACCAATTAGAGATAGATTGTTAAAAATGGAGATACTGTATTTCACACGCAGAAATCTCACATCTTGTAGCAAGGCTGTCAACAAGCCGTCAACAAGTTGTGTTCGCACTGCTTGTCCCAAGTTGTCAACAAGTATGGAACAACTTGTTAACAGTTGTAGTAACTCCAACAAGTCTGATACAGTCATGATGTAACAATATTGTTACAACCTTGTGTCGTCAACCTTGTAACATTCTTGTTATATCATCACTGTATCAGACTTGTTAGAACAACCTTGTAACATTCTTGTTATATCACGACTGTATCGGACTTGTTAGAACAACCTTGTAACAAGTCTGAAAATGCCGTCAAGCTTGTTACAAGTTGTTAACAGCTTGTTCCAAACTTGTTATCACAACTGGGAACAAGCAGTGCGAACACAACTTGTCGACAGCTTGTGTACACGCGTAAAAACGCACAAGTTGTTGCAGGTCTGCAAAAACAAGTTGTTACAAATCTGGTCACAATTTGTTGACAGCCTGTGTTCACACTGCTTGTTCCCAGTTGTCGTAACAAGTTTGGAACAAGCTGTTAACAACATGTAACAAGGTTGATGGCATTATCAGACTTGTTGCAAGGTTGTTCTGACAAGTCTGATACAGTCATGATATAACAAGAATGTTACAAGGTTGATCACACAAGGTTGTAACAATACTGTTATATCATGATAGTGTATCGGACTTGTTGAAGCAACCTTGCAACAAGTCTGATAGTATCAACAAGGTTGTTACAAGTTATTAACAGGTTGTTCCAAACTTGTTGACAATTTGGGACAAGCAGTGCGAACACAACTTGTTGATGGCTTGTTGGCAGACTTGCTACAAGATGTGAGATTTTTGTTGGTTAAGTCATTTTCATGCTTTGATACCTCAGCACCCAAATGAATATCAAGTCCTTCAGCGAGACGTTGTAAGATAGTTGCATATCCATGAGTGAGTACAGTATGATTGCCTTGAAACTGAGGAAATGATTCGTTCTGGTCCCACGACAGGGCAGACACGTGTTCCAGTGTTGTAGCGCATGCGTACTCCAGGTTTCCGAGGTGGAAATTTAAGAGACGCTCCGATGGCTGGAATTGGATTAAAATAAGGAAAACATATTTATCACTTTTGTGGAAAATGTCTGGGTTCAGGCAATCCTGCTAAAACTCCAGGATGGATCCAGTGTGATCTGGTAAGGTGGACGAGGGGGTAAACAGGGGCCGGTTGTTCAAAGCTGGATCAGCGCTAACCAGTGGCGTAGCCAGCCTGACTATTTGCTCCTGCTATGCAAATATTTCTGTGTTCATAGACTGTAAAAACAATGAATTCCTAAAGAAATGAATAATGCTTTGAAATTTACATAGCAGGAGTAAGCAGGCTGGCTACGCTACTGGCGCTAACCTTAGGTCACAGCTTGGTCCGCTGTTTTGGTTTGTGTATATTGTTTCAAAACATTTGAAAATAAAATTTATTTTCAACCAGACAACTGGAAAAATAGATTCTCTACCAATGCTTTACCAACTGAGCTACGAGTTGGACTAGTATCCCAAAGGTCGCGGGTTCGATTCCCACCGTGGTCAAGCAAACTTTTCAGCTTGCCCGGTGTGGATGCACACTCAGAGTAACATTCTATTTCTGTTTCATTATTGTCTTAGTTGCCAGTCTAGTACCTCTGCAAAATCCGTTGCAGTTTGATCCAGAAACATTTTATGAATTTCCAAAAGTTTGTCTAAACAAATATGAACAAAACTATTCAACAGAAATAAGGGAGTTGGTAACATAACGGTTAGAATATGTGCCTTCCATCTTTGTAACCGATGCTGGAGGGAACAATTTCGAACTGATATTGCTATTAAGTATAAATGAAGTTGATATAGTTTAGATTTCCTCCTGCAGTATCACTTGGTCAAAAAGAGGTCACTCTTACTGGATCTCTAGGAAGAACAGTTTAGAACAGATAAAGCTATTCAGTACGAATAAAGTTAGTATATAGTTTAGCCTTCCTCCCATAGTAACACTGGATCGATAAGAAATGTCCCTTACTGGACCTCTAGGGAGAACAGTTTAGAAATCATAGAGCTATCCAGTATAGTTTAGGTTTCCTCCAGTAGTGGCACTTAATCGTTCCCTCCTGTAGTAACACTTAATATACAAGACTCTTACTGGACATCTATAGTTTAGAACTGATAGAGCTATCCAATATAAATATTATATATTAAATCAATTCAATTCAATTAGTTTAGTTTAGGTTTCCTCCTGTAGTAACACTGGGTCAATAAGAAATGACTCGTAAGGGAGAACAGTTTAGAACTGATAGTCAGAGCTCTCCAATATAAGGTCAGTTAAGCATACCTCCCAAGGAGCAGTCGGTATCAGACTGTTTTCTCCAGTCAGCGACGGCATCCAACAAAGCATTAAAATGAAAATCTCCTCTCTCATCCGTTTCCATATCAATGACTTTACCATCTTCCTCCAACAAGTCACACTTGTCACCAATACACTTCATTGTCAGACCACACTTCGGACAAAACAGAAATGATATTGAAGTATTGTTCAATTTTGAATGGTTTAATATTGGACAGTGTACCCGCAGAAGAAAACCAGAGGACGAAGAGAAAACCTACGGTGTTCAAATGGCTGAATCTAAATAAATACGCACTTCACATGAGCGACCGAGGTAAAATTATATTCAGAGAACACATATTGCAGGAAATCGGATTTAGGTCGCATTAAGTGAATAACATTATTATGAACCAGCATTTCCCCACCTGTTTGACAATGACTGCCATGGGATTGTTCATACAACCATTCATAATCTGTGCTCCTTTGCCCACAGTAACCTTCTCGATAGTTTCATCACAGACACGACCACCAATACGATCTCGGGCTTCTAACACTGTTACCTAGGGAACAAGGATTGGCCAGACGATGCACCAACATTACTATTTTCACTGTTGCAATATCATTATTATAATGCTTGTGATGTTACTCTGAGTGTATATCCACACCGGGTAAGCTTGGAAAATATGCCTGGTCACGGTGGGAATCGAACCTACGACCATCGGAATCCAATTCGACTACGGTGGGAATCAAACCTACGACCTTTGGAGACCAATGCTCTGCCAACAACAAATACGCCAATACATAATGAAAAAAATTATTACTAGATTACATCGATGTCGAAGGAACTAGACTCAGTTCCAAGGTGTCGCGTACTCGAGCCGACCTGACCGCGTAGCTCAGTTGGCAGAGCATAGGGCTAGTATTCCAAAGGTCGTAGGATCGATTCCCACCGTGGTCAGGCATATTTTTCAAGCTTGCCCGGTGTGGATATACACTCAGAGTAACATCACAAGCATCATATTCATCTGAGTGCATTACACCAACACAGAAAGAAAAAAAATTCATCATTATTATAGTTAATTTATACCTTCATTCCAAAATTATGAAGCTGTTTTGCAGTTCCCAGTCCAGAAGCCCCGGCTCCAATGACTATGACATGTGAACTCTAAAAATATTCAACACAATATTTGGCATAAGCTGGCACAAGCTTGAGGCAAATTTGCTTTAAGCCCGGATCAAACGGGGACGGAGTTACGAGAGTTGCAGACGACGCTAGATTCGGCTTCATTGAAAAGCATCTTGGGATGAATGAACTCCCTCAATAAAATATTATTATTATTAAAAGAAAACATATTATTATTATTATTATTATTATTATTATTATTATTATTATTATTATTATTATTATTATTATTATTATTATTATTATTATTATTATTATTATAAACAGATGTACAATAACCATGTACTATATATACCACCCCTGCGCCAGTGATGTAGAATTGGATTGATAACAAGGGGGGCTCTTATAGGCGGGGGACGCGGAGGGGTGGACGGCACAACATGATAAACATGGAAGTTATTTTGGTTCTAGTAATTCTTCAGTTAGTGTTTTTGAAGAAAGGACTTAACTTCAAATAAAAGATTCCTATATACCGAAGCTATTTCATGTTGACGCCACATGATCTACTAACATCATACCCTGCGCTACTTACCGTACAAGCGTTAGATATTGGGAACGATATATAAGGAGTACTTTGTAAGATGCCATAGTTGATATACCCTTTGACTGTGAGGTATCTTAGAACTCTTTCCAGTTGGGGAATAATGGAAATCCGTGCCAGGCCTCGAAGGATTAAGTGGTTCACACATTGGTCAAGGGTTAGGATTTGCTGAAAAGGTAAAGGACTGTACAATAATGATGAGTATACTGGATTTTGGTATATATATGTGGTATATATATACCAAATATATATATATATGGTATATATGTATATATATATTTTCAAAGCGATTCCCAGCAGCCTTTCGCGCTCGTATTCGACTTTTCCGCTTTGCTCGTGGACAACGTTAATTGAAATAACTGTGTATATATGAGTATACGCTCAGGAGTATACAGGATTTTTGTTCAATACAATACCTTGTAGTTCAAACTCCAAAGTGTCAAAATTAAGTTTCTTAATGCCAAGAATCTGTTCTGGATTCTAAACACAAATGAGAAATGGGAATGTACACCCTTACTTGCAGCTGAGAGCTAAGCTGAATTACGAAGGACGCAGCTCAACCTGATCGAGTCGAAGGCTCTCTAAGGACGACTCTGGCAGCCACCTTATGACTCGTGTCTGATCACGGAGCACAGCTACGGTGGAAGGGTCAGTTAGGGCTAAAATCACAACGCAGCTTGTCAACATTCCCTGTGGGAGGAAACCGGAGAACCCGAAGAAAATCCAACGACTTTAGGTAGAGCGTTGACTGACTCTTTTTCAAATAAATGTCACGAGTCCGCAGCGAGAATCTACGATCTCAGATGTGAAAGGCATTGAACGTTTAAACATATACCAAATGACATCGGCAGCAAGATTTGTCACATTCAACTTACCTTCCAAATTCCGGGAACTGTTTCAATTCTTCTTCCTCCATGACGTCAGGTCGAAAACAAAATGCTATGCCATCGTCGGAATCAGGATGAAAGAACGGTCTGACTTCGGCTGAAAATATATAATTTGAATGTTTGGTTACCTTTGCTCCATTCTATGTTTCGATTATCGTACCATGCAGCGGTAACGCCAGCAATTGCGCATTATTTCAATGCAGCAGGCTGCTCCATTTACTGTTCGGAGGGATTTTCGGAACACTAACAGAATCGAACCGAAAACGGTCATATAACCATAGGCAGCCCAATGTTATGGTTGCCTGCCTGCCTGCGCGCGGGCGAGGCATTGTATAGTTGTATTATTTCCTAAGGTAGGCAAATTCAATCAAACTAACGATACATATACTTTCAAACAATCCAAAATACTTCAAATATCTTTACATCTACGCTAAACTAATCACGGAAATAAAATCTACGATACTTTTACTATATACTAACAATATTTTAAGGTACAAAACAAATTTGTAATGCGAGAAAAATACGAAAAGTTTTTGCATTTTTTTCAATTCTTGAATGAGACGATGCTGGATTTGCGCTCGACGTTGTTGATGGCGTTTCAAATGACGAATTTCTAATCTCATTGGCTGTCTTTTTCTACGTTTTAAAACCGTAAAAATGACAGCCAATGAGATTAGAAATTCGTCATTTGAAACGCCATCAACAACGTCGAGCGCAAATCCAGCATCGTCTCATTCAAGAATTGAAAAAAAAAATGCAAAATTTTTTCGTATTTTTCTCTCATTACAAATTTGTTTTGTACGTTAAAATATTGTTAGTATATAGTAAAAGTATCGTAGATTTTATTTCCGTGATTAGTTTAGCGTAGATGTAAAGATATTTGAAGTATTTTGGATTGTTTGAAAGTATATGTATCGTTAGTTTGATTGAATTTGCCTACCTTAGGAAATAATACAACTATACAATGCCTCGCCCGCGCGCAGGCAGGCAGGCAACCCATAACATTGGGCTGCCTATGATATAACTGTTCTGACTGAGACAGTTATATACGACTGTTCTGGCTGCCCCTGTTCTGGCTAACCCTACTCAAAAGTAGGGGCAGCCAAAACAGTCGAAATTAGTGTTCCGAAACTCCCAACAGTAAATGGGAAGCCTGCGGTATAATATGCCTTACGCCAGAAATCGTACCTGCGGCTCCGCTACAGCGCTCTGACCACCGAGCTTCAGTGCAGAAGCTACAATCAGGGAAAAATTCCGTGGACACTTAGCTATGTGACGAGCTAAAGTGCTACTGTTCATCTTCACATGTTGGTATATCTTTGTATCCCCCGTATTTAACAAAGCTTTCACCTAACCAATTTACAAGCTTTACTGATACATTGAACGAGAGGGGAGTTGCAAGAATACGATTGGGCAAAGCAGGTGTTTCTATGCAACGCCCGCACGCAAACTGGTAGTTGAATTCTTTTTTTCTCATCAGATCGACAGGTTACCTTGTTCCAGCTTTTCTTTAACATTGGTATCTTCCCAGTTATTATCAGTTGGACTTAGTCCTACGCCGTCAAGAAAATACGAGGCGACCAATGAAGCTGTGGGACTGAATTTCAACAGAGGAGTGTAGCCAAGGCCTTCATACCAATAGCCTGAGTGACAGTGCTGCACTCTCTAGATAATGGATGAAATTAGCTTCATTCGATTGTGATACGATATATTGGAGAATATATACACGACTGATATAAGCCTAACTGCAGCATCAAAATCCGTACAACTAAACTGTACTTGGTATTACGTCGTTAATAGTGTCTGTTTAAGTTCATTGATGTTTATTTTATGTTTGTATTTTTCCAACCATGCCGTTCAATACAATATTAGGGAGCTTAAGATTCACCAAATCTGCGACGCGGATGCGACCAAAAAACAGTCGCTAATAATGGGAGACTAGCTAGTTTTACTTTGTTTTTCTCGTGTCCCTGGCTTCGTTTACCAACAACAATCCATAGTTTTTACCCGTGAAGTGAAACTGTGATAATAGCGGCAGTTTTTCGTCACGTCCGCGTCGTAGATTTGGTGTATTTTAAGCTCCCTATTATAGGTCAAAACCGGCAGAGAATGTCCTTCATGGTCAGGCGAGATAAAGCCTTCATATGGGAAATTCTATCCAATTTGACTTAGATCTCACCTAGCGCAAGGCGAGACCTCAGCCTAGCCAGGCTGGCCGTCTCTCATATATGCACACATATTAAATTTTACATACGTTAACAAAAGACATGCAGATCTCACTTTGGGCTCTTAGGGATAGGCCCTGACTCGACACTACCGGCAAAGAACCGAAAAAAACTAAATGTTACCACACCTCGTCTTCATCGCCGTTGCACAGATTGTTTTCCACTTTATCATCTTCGCTTTTCTACAGTGGAAATTTCAACGAAGTTAGAATGCTTTTCAAAGCTTTGAATCTTGTCAAAGCTTTTGATTTGCGAGCTCGTGAGAAAATATTCAAAATGCTTTAGTTAAATATCATGGTTAAACATACAGCCATATTTTCAAATATACTGTACTTGAACAAGCAAATTTAGTCACGAACAGGTGATAAAAAGCCGATATAAACTTTATAAACAAAAGATAATGTAAAACGTACAGAACGGCGAACATGAAGATTCGGCCATCTTAAGTAATGGTAATGTCAGGATAGTAGCGTTGCAGACTGCAGAGGATAGTGGGTAGCAAGGCTCCCTCAAGAACCACCCCATGGATAACCTTCATCCCTCCTGGCAAATGAGGCTAAATCGGCCCCTGTCCTTCCTCGCGGGTGGTATCCACATACCTACACCTTTTTGCAACTTATTATCCCAAAGGTCGCGGGTTCGATTCCCACCGTGGTCAGGCAAACTTTTCAGCTTGCCCGGTGTAGATGCATACTCAGAGTAACATCACAAACATCTGCGAATAATGTTCTTTCGTCTCACCTTCTTCAGTTTTCTATAACTCCTGCATGTCCAGGACTCCACAATATCCGTGCTCAGATCGCCTTCGGTCAGAGGATATTGTCGCCATTTACCACAGTCGCAACATTTCACCCAGTACGGCAAGATACGCTCAGCCATAAACATCTTAAGATTGCCTTCGTGTTGACTGTTGCTGTTCCAGTCCTTCTTCCACTGTTCGTAAGCCTGGAAACCATCTTTGTGGCTAGTCAAAGAGATTACAGGCATGTCACTCAAGGCTTTTAAAATAAGGAGCTCCGACGGTTACCTGCAAAGCAAGCGCTCTCAGGCGGGTGCTCCGACGTTAACCGAGGGGGGGGGGGGGCAAGGGGGGGGTCTCTTCACGAAATCACGAAGATCATTTTTAGATTTCACGAGTCACGAAAAACAAAATTTCATTTTCACGATTTTTAGAAACACAGAAGCGTATAAACAAAGTCTGAAACTATTTAACGATTTTCTAGACAGCAGAAATCGATGTTAACACAAACACATTTTACTGACTTTAACATTAGAGCTTTTAAAGGACTATCAATCATTGCAAGGCATTACGAAACATTACGAGCGTCTTACGATGGTTCATGAAGTCTACGAAGAGGTACGAAGGTACACGAGAACGACGTTTACGATGAAACGAAGAAACCTAAAGAAAGACAACCGCGGGAAGCAAATTTTTTCATTTTTTTAACGTTAATACTAAATTTGGGTCGAGTTTTAAACGTAAACATTCACAATTTAGGGTAAAATATTGGAAAATTCAAGACCCTAGCTAGCCCTTTTAGCTCTTCACGATTCACGGCACGCATATTAATCACGATTCACGGAATGTTATTTCTTCGAATCACGAATCACGAAGCACGAATAATTGCTAATCACGGGTCACGAAAATACCCTTGCCCCCCTCTTCACCGCCGGCTAACTTTTTAAAAGCATTTCTAAATTTGCAGATTGAGAAGGATTCAACGACCTGAAAAATACAAGCAAAACATCGACGTTTCGAGCGAAGACCGCCGCCGCCTTAAATTTTACACGTTTATAATTTTAATTATAAAATAACATGTATATAACGCGTGCTCTGATTGGTCGAAACCTGTGTTTGGATCAGACCATCCAAACACGGAAATTTAAAGTGAAATTCGGCGAATGATTTCGCGCGCTTTTCTTAACTCTCGCAACATTCCCGCGTGTTTGGATCAGGCCATCGATCCAAACACGGAAATCATAAAGTAATTGTATAAGAACTACTGAAGTACTGTTATTAAGAACTTCAACAAGCAGGACGAAAGTGAAACGAGAACAGCTAATAATATCATATTAATGCAAGAAAGTGAGCAGAAATTAATAATTGAAATCTCACGGACGTTTTAGACGTCGCCGTAGCTCTGTTTTACAACGGCAAAATACAGAATATCACGTCTTGTATACAGCGCTCACATCTCAAGCTGGGACAACAGCTATTTTAAATTGGGTTCCTACTGCAGGCCTTAAAATATCTTTTAGAGGGCCGTCTGACAAAATGTCCGGTGACGTTGAGTTTGGGTCGGACATATGTCCGAAGACCTTCAGTTCAGTTTTGGCTCGGAAATAAGTCTGAATGACACAAATGAATAATCGGTAAATGTTGTAAAGATATTAAATAATTCGTTTCTTTCATACTTATTTCCAAGCCAAAATTAGCTTGCTTGCCAGAACAGCAGTGTTAAAAAAAGACTTCGACAACTTAAGCCCGTTTTCCACTTCACCATTTCGCTCGCCGCCCCGCGCTCGACTACGTTAAAACAACATTTCCAGTTCACCTTTTATACAATAGTACTCTGATTTTCCGTTTAACATACAAGCCTCTAGTCGTGGGATAGGGTACATTTTTATTTACGTCGGACAAAGCTACAGTTCGATCGGACACCAATTCACTTGGGTCAGACAAACAATAAACCTCAGTTTCACTTTGGTCGGACAGAATGTCCGGTGGTTTCCTCTCTACGTCGGACAATTTCACGAATGGGTCGGATAATGTCCGTGACCGACCGATATTTTAAGGCCTGTCCTAGAACTTTTCTCAATCAAAAACCCTGTGTTCATTTTTATCCTTAAACTGTATTATTTTCATATGATGGATAATAGACGACAGGTTTTCTTCTGCAATCATTTGGTTCAACGAGTTTGTTTTCCGTCGCAGTCGCGTTCCCGTCTTACATGCTGCATATTTTATTGCATTTATAACGTTAATTAATCCAGAGTCAGTAGAGCGCCATTTTCAGCATTTTATGGGCTATTTTATCGTGTTTTGGTGATTTTAAATAATCGTTTAACATGCAATTATTAATTAAACACACATCAATACGAAAATCAAATCGAATAACCGATCGTTAATGAAACACAAACCAATCCGAAACATTTAAAACATAGCAAGATAGAAAACGTACATTACCAGGAATGAAAATATAATGCATATGTTTTATACTGAACAGCTACGTCTTTGGGGCAATTTGGTAACAAACCTTCTGTAATAATGGTCGAAGCATTCGTTGCAGAAATGTTCACCGTCTGACACGTGGTACCATCGTGAGGTGTAACCATTCCCACAACAACTGTGTAATAAACATAATAGAGAATGTACGAGATATGAAACAATTTTAGAGACGAAAAAAGGGTGGGGCAAAAATTAGGGGGTAGGAGTTAGATGGGAAAGGAAGGGTTTAAGACTGCAAGGTGTGGGGTAAAATACAAGGGGGTAACTACTAGGGAAGATGGGTTGAGACTGAAAGGGGAGAGACAGAAAGGGGGGAATTGGGAGACTGCAAGGGGTGGGGCAAAATGAGGGGGTAGGAGTTAGACGGGAAAGGAAGGGTTTAAGGACTGCAAGGTGTGGGGTAAAATGCAAGGGGGTACTGTAACAACTAGGGAAGATGGGTGGATACTGCAAGGGGAGAGACAGGAAGGGGGGGGATTTGGAGACTGCAAGGGGTGGAGTAAAAAATGTAAGATGGAAGAGTGGAGATCATGAGGAGGTGGGGTTTAGACTGGAAAGAAAGGTATGAATAGCGAGGCAAGAAAGGGGAGGGGGATGGAAACTGTGTGGGAGTGGGGTGAAAATGCAAGGTGGTGGGGAGATTACAAGAGAGGAGAACACTGAAAGGGGGGTTAAGGAGAGGGAGGTAAAGATATTGGTGAGAAGGTGGGGGCTGGGGGTAAGAAGGGAGGTTTGGGTAGGGGTTGCTTTAAAATTGAAAGAGGAGAAAAGTGAAATGGGAAGTAGATGGGGACTGTAGGAGGGTGGGGTGAAAGGTCAGGGATGTATTTTTCATATAATACAATCATTCGTAAATGAATATTGATAATCTCTCAGCTTAATAAGAACATGTTAACTATTGTAACAATTAAACTGTAATAATTCTGGCTATCACACCAACCTTTCTACACCGTCTGCAAAACATTCAGGTCGTTCAGCAGGGCATCCTGATTTTGCGCACTTTCGGTAGTTTGGTTCTTCCACGCCTGATCTTGATTGGATCTTTTTCTTACTAGCTTTCCTTGCCGACATGTTTAGAAGAACGCCTCACATTGCAAAATGCATCTGATGTGTAAATAAACAATATTTTTGTGTGAATTAACCCTTAGAAAAAATTCCTACAGCAAGTAATTTGGATCCATTTAAATCAATTTATTGGACAATGTCCAAGTGGTAAACATACTAAACATACTAAAATATATTAAAAGTACTTAAAATCTAAACATCAATAATAACTATGAATAAAATATATGCCAATTGCTTGAGCTACCAACTAATTCTCAAACGTACACACAACTTAAAATGCATTTCCTAAAGGAATTCTCAAACGAGTAGTCCAAAATTCCCGAAGAATTTTCCATAGGCATTCCTAAAGAAATTTATCGTAGGATTTTATGATGTGAAGACTCTGTTTACATATATTTTGGCGCAGTGTTGCATTTAGTTGCTGTTTATATGATGTTTATATGAAATTTAAAGCAAGGCTAAATAGCTCAATTATAGTGTTGCTATATTTCTAGCCATATATAAAGCTTATTTTTAACCATGCAATTGAGCCAATTATTGTGCTTGGGTATATTCCTCTCAGGATACGAAACCAGAAACACAGTACACGTATTATACTAAGGACATTATAACAAAATCTGGTCCTCCCAAATTTTTTAATCTTTATTGCGCAACGCTCTCATCTTGACGAAAAATATCATCTGTTACGCATATTTGGAAAACAGCAAGTTGCGTCTTACTGAACTTAATTATCATTTAGACTTCCAAGATTAGTTACCATTTACCAACGAAAATTTGCACCAATATTGGAATAAGCAATAACCATGTTTGTTGCAAATTAATTGCTGCCGTGGTTTGCGTATAAACTACCAGAACGAGATTAACAACATTTTACAGCTTTGAGCAAATGTTCATCTTCAAGAGATTAGCAAAGCCTTCTCTCAAAACACCAAAAAATTTCAGGTAGTTGAAGTTCGGATATGGGATACAAAGCAAGGTAGCTTATACTGTTGGAAGCTACCAGCATTGGGCCTTGACTATTTATAAGTCTAAAATTACATGCATACCGCGGATCTTTATACTATACCTTTCCAAACTTGCAAAAATGTTCATCTAAGCTGAGTTACCCACCAACCAGAAAATTCTCCAGTACTTATTAACAGACATGTGGCCCCACGCACCAATATCACCAACTGCGTAGTCGGAAATGCTCGTACAAATTTCGGGGGATATGCTTACTGACAAAAAACAACTTTAATCGGACATTTTCGCAAAATAGTTCTCTAAAATATTACATGCATCAGAACACATCTCTAGTAATGCAAATATAAGCTTTTCTTTGTAATTTTTCTCAGCTCTTTGCTGTTTTTCGTCCGAAAAATGAGCAAATTTTGTTTGGAAATATTCAGGTCCGGTGAAGCGACGGGATTTTCCGGCTGTCGCTTTTTGGTGGATGTTAATGTTGAGAAAACAAGATGGCGGACGAAATATTAGATTTGGAAGTAGCGAGAAATAAGATGAAAGAATGGCGAGATGAGCCCCCGAGGAATAGCGAGGAGGTTATTGAGCTGGGAGAGTCGCTCATTGTCGAGCATGGCAGCAAACTGGGGGATGAATGTATGTCCCTTGAGACTGATTTGAATTGTACATTTGTAATTTGTAAAGACTGGTAGTCGTACAGACTTTGATATGCATGCCTTTCACTGCTTGTAGTAAATAATATATGACTAGTCTGTTGTGTACGAAAGCTTTCATTCGAAGCTTTATATATAAACTATCCTTGTAACTCTTTTGAGATAATATTGAGCTTTTTTAGCGACAGTCAGGACGCGGCGGACGCTTGTGACTGTAATTACGCTAAAGTACCCAACTGTTGGAAAATAGTAAAAGAACGAGCATTCTAACTCATTGTGCTCCTGTTTCTTAAATTTGTTTCCTTAAATAGTATAAATACATCCTTATTCCTGAATATATAATTTATTATCCGACAAAATATTCTAACGAAAACTGCAAGTACAATTTTGAAGTACAGTATATCATTGTGACTTTTAGTGTGGAGTGTGTATGAGCAAGTGTTGATTGCAGCCTTGGATTTTGGAAAAACTGATCTGGCGAGTGTAAGTTTAAAGTTGGAAAAGAAAGTTTGTAGCAAGAGTCAAGATTGTGGCCGTGAAATTTGACATGCTATAGTTACTGGCAAAGTATTATACTAATTACTGTGTAAAATGATGAGTGATTGTGATTTTTTGTTTAGATGTGTTTGAAAGCCTTGAGTTCTCAGTTTCCTGGCAGTTTGAGGGTTAAACGATTGATAGCTATGAAACACGAAGCTCTTAACCAGTTAGTTGATGAATAACAATGATTGTTTATAAAATTTTATTGGTTGTCATTGATTGAAAGAACAATTTAACTGATAAATAATGATTGATTGATATTTATTTATTGATTAATTAAGATTGGACATTGATTGTTATTGATTAGTTTTGATTGATTAAGATTAATTGATGATTATAATTTATTATTATTAATTGATTGATTATAATTTATTATTATTTATTGATTGATTATAATTGATTAGTTTTGATTGATTGAGATTAATTGATTGATCATAATTGATTATTATTTATCGATTGATTATAATTGATTACTTTTGATTGATTAAGATCAATTGATTGATAATTATTAATTGATTGATTATAATTGATTATGTTTGATTGATTATTATTTTTTGTTTGATCATAATTGATTACTTTTGATTGATCAAGATTGATTAATTGATTAATTATAATTGATTGGTATTAATAAATACTAATCAATTGATTAAGATATTATATTGATTGTTATTGAATGATAAATTATAATTGATTAGTATATTGATTGATTAAGATTGTATATTGATTGTTATTGATTAAATTGATTAGTATTTATTTACTGATTAGGATTAATTGAATATATTGATTGATTAAGAATGATTCAAGGATTTAATCCCATTTATTGATTGTTTTATTAGAATTTTTATTGATTTCATTGATTGTCATATATTTCAGGTTTGACAAGGCAACAGAAATCTATGATGACATGATAGCAAAAGAACCATCTAATTCAGTATGTACACAACACACCACTGCTAAATCTAACACAATTACATCATCTATATGTTGTACTAAATGTATTATGTTTTATAGACTCCATATAAAAGAAAGATCAGTATATTGATTGGACAAAACAAAATTTCTGAAGCTGTCAAATCTCTTACAGACTATCTCAAAAGGTTCTCATAAGTTAAAATAATTGATGATATACAAAAAGATGATTTGTGTATATTTCACTGAACTAGTAAATCAGAAATGTAAAATTCAATTTAGATTTATGAGCGATCACGAAGCGTGGAGTGAACTAACAGACTTGTATATATCTCAACAAGAGTAAGTTAAATACCTACTTCGCTAACACGGATGATCGTTGCCACATTTTTGATAACTCGCATGCCTAGTTGTGCCACTGTTATGATATTGTTATAAGTTAAAACTTATGTACACGTGAGTGAATTGGGTGTCAACGAGTACGTGTTAGGCCTGTTTCATAGGTCGAATTTAATTCAGACCAATTTAATTCGTTTACATTAAATTCGTCAATTGGTCGGCATTAAAATGGTTTCGTTTCAAACGATGAATTTAATTCAGACGAATTCATTTCATGATTAGCGATTATGGATTACCCAGAAATAAAAACCACTGGATCAGAAAGACAGAAACAGACTTTAACATAATTTATGCATTTAATTCGACACGACGAATACGTCATATGAAACGAAGACGCGCTACAGACGTTGTATCCGTCTGGTCATGACGGATAAAACGTCTTGGACGAATTTAATTTGTTCCATACGATGCACTACCGTCGCATTTAATTCGTTCAATAGGCAATTCCAGCTTTTAGTTTATGCCTGCAGAGAATGATGGGAAGTAAGGTATCATATTGCCGATTATGCTGAAAAATGTCAATAAAAACAACCGAAATATTTCAATATTTACAAGTATAAGCTATCACTCCGTGTTTACACGGCCACCATTTTTATTTTCTCAGCATAATCAGCATTACGATACCTTACTTCCCATCGTCCCCTGTACGCATAAACTAAAAGCTGGAATTGCCTATTAAATTCGTCTAAAACCTAAATTAAATTCGACGATAGTGCGACGTATGAAACAGGCCTTAGAAGCAGATAATATAGTCCAGTCTAGCCTGCAAACAGGCTCTCAAGCTGAATTGAGAGCCTGCATCGGTGACTAATGAATTTGAATATCTGCCCTGTAACGTTCGTTTTTCCAAATATGGAATGTCTATCCTAATATGGTGTTGTTTACAACTTTCGTGCAAACTAAATTTAGACCGTGCAAACTAAATTTAGACCGTACAGTTTATACTGTTTTTCGAAATATAAGATATTCAAGCAAAAGTTCAATTTTTTTAAATACTGTTTTCTCAAAACAGAACATTTCGTGCTTTGAGATAAGATGGCCAAGACCAATTTGATCAGTTAATGTGTTTTTTTTTTATGCATAGTGCTTCAGCAGTTAACATATATAGAGCTCAGCGGAAACATATAAATTATAGCATCTGACCAATGAGAATTTCGCGTCACGATTTGAGACGCAGATATTCAAATTCATTAGTCATCGATGCAGGCTCTCAATTCAGCTTGAGAGCCTGTTCGCAGGCTAAGTCCAGTCGAGATCTTTTAAAGTTTATAGATTATTACCAGTTGCCGATTTAAATATAATCTTGAACTACCTGTACCATTGTCAGTGTAGGTAGTGCCAATAATATGAACAAGCTTTCGTTGGTGGGGATGCAACTACCTGAAAAATATAAGGAGAATTTTAGGTAGTTCATACATCCCTGCCAACGAAAGCTTGTCGACTTAAATAACATCGTATTTGCTGTGTTGGTGTAATGTACTCAGGTGAATAAGATGCTTGTGTGATGTTACTCTGCCGGAGTGTATATCCACACCCGGGCAGGCTTGAACATATGCCTGGCCACGGTGGGAATCGAACCTACGACCATTGGAATAGACCCTTTGCACTGACGTCACAAATACTTAGAGTGTCCTCCAGATGCTCCCCAACAATACGGAGCTTTAGATTTGACTACGAGTACGACTACGAGTACGAGATTTGATCGCGTGCTAGGAAATTACCGTAGTCGTTTTCGTTTTCACTCAAATGTTGTTTTTATAGCAGTAAACCAACAACGAGAGAAAAAGTTTCATAAACTAAATCTCCTGCAGACTAAAATCCCCTACAAAACGTGAAAATAAGTCATAACATTAAAAACAGGCCAGATATTTAGTATTAATATATTATTTGCGCCGGATAAACGCTATATAAATGCTAGAAATTATTTTTGGAAAACAAAAAAAAGTCAACTTTCTTTGTTTTTCCGAAAAGTCGTCGTGAGGACTACGAGATTTATCCGCAAGTTCGTTCTCAGATGGGCGACGGCTACGACTTTTTCGCGTCAGTACGGGATGGCGTAAGCATACAGCATGCGTTTTCGCTTGACGAATCTCGTACTCGTAGTCGTACTCGTAGTCAAATCTAAAGCTCCCTAATATCTGTTCGGGTACAACCACCACATATAGCGCAAAAATTAACCATTTTAATACAAAATTATTATAAACTTTGCTTTGTTTACAAAAGTTATATTATGCATAGATTGCTAATTTGTCCTCCAGATGCATCGTCACCGGCGCTGTGACGTCATGTGCAATGGGTCTATACCAGCCCAATGGAATACCAGCCCAATTGGGCTGGTATTCCAATGGTCGTAGGTTCGATTCCCACCGTGGCCAGGCATATTTTCAAGCCTGCCCGGTGTGAATATACACTCAGAGTAACATCACACAAGCATTAAATAACATCGCTTTCTTTTATTCAGGTTCACCAAAGCAGCATTTTGTATGGAAGAGTTGATCATATCCAATCCACATAATCATTTATACTACCAAAAATACGCGGAGGTGAAATATTTAAATACATTTAACCATAAAAACACCTGCGTGGAAAGTTTAAACGTACGATACTTAGTGAAATCCATCTTATTTTAATGATAATGTGTTTTGCCTCTTCCCAGATATTATACACAATGGGCACTGTTGATAACTTAGAAAAATCGCGGAGTAACTTCGCACAGGCTTTACGACTCGACAACAACAACATGCGAGCCCTCTATGGCTTTTTCATGGTAGGTATATAAGGATTGATTTATAATCACCATTCCAATCTTAGCATAAAATGAAATAAATTGAAATAAAACTAATAAAAAGATAATGATGTTTACTGGTCCTGGGCAAGCGATAAAGTACACCACTGACTGTGATGTCGATAAATTATTTTTTATACAGGCTGCATCAAATTTGGCTAATATGCCCAAGACTAAAAACAAGAAAGAAAATATGAAATATGCATCGTGGGCAGCCAGCAGAATTATGGAAAAATATCAGGTAAAGATGATTAAACTATGTGAATTGTTTCGCTTCAAAAGTGGTACTGCAGGAGGAAACCTAAACTGAACTGAGTAGTTTTATTTATTCTTCATGTTGGTCCAGTGTTACTGCAGAGAGAAACTGGAGAATATACCTACCGTTTCTGTTAGAGTCAAACCGGAAGGACTCTTCTCACATGTGACCGAGGTGAAATTATAATCAGACAACTGGATATTGCAGGAATTAAACCCCAGCCACAGAATACTACACAGAAGTCCATCTCCATTGTTTTTTGCGTAAGCTCTATTCGTCATGATTCTTCACTCAGCAAGTACCGTAAACAGAAGCAGCAGCCCCCCCCCTGGAAATACTACAAATGGCGCAAGTCCAGGGGGGCAAGGGTCTCAGAGGAGAAAGGCACTAATTGTTCTCACAATAGACAATTCCATTATAGATTAATTTTAAAACTAGGCAAGGAGATGCGAATAAATCACAACAGCTAGAAAGGGCATACTAAAATGAGTAAAATTGCAAAGTTTGGTTGCGAAATGTTGTAAAATGCGGTGAATATAGCCTTGCAAATTTTGTATTCTTTTGTATTGCGTGCGGAAATTGCTACCATTCTCGGTCCAAGAGCTAGTGGTAGCAATTTCCGCACGCAATACAAAAGTATACAAAATTTGCAAACTTTGCAAGGCTATATTTTCCGCATTTTACAACATTTCTCAACCAAACTTTGCAAGTTTACTAATTTTAGTATGCTTTTTCCGGGAATAATTTTTTGCCAAGATAAAAAATTAGCCTATATAATGGGAATTGTCTATTGGGCGACCAAAGCTCCAGTCACACTGGCGAATGTCCTTGTGTTTAAGGCCTCAGTTGATAAAAATAATTCAGACTCGGTTGTTTTTCTTCCAAAAGGCAGCAACCAAGAAGGATGATGGTGACGATGGCAACATATCGAGCATAGGAAATATTCTTGATTCTCTTCAGTTGACAGCACCTAGCAATGTTCCGCAATAATTACTGTGTGGAATAAAGTACAACGTGAAACTACCTTCATATAAGACCTAACAGGCAAAAGCCCAGTGAATAGACTTTGCTGTTTATTGCATTTACACCCCAATGGCTAACGAGTTGTTTATATCTAACCAAATCTGCGACACGGACGCGACTAAAAAACAGTCGCTAATTGAATTGGAGACTAGTTTTACTTTGTTTTTCTCGTGTCCTTGGCTTTGTTTACCAACAACAATCCGTAATTTTTACCCGTGAAGTGAAACTGTCTCGTCCGCGTCGTAGATTTGGTGTATCTTAAGCTCCCTATATTCACAACTTTACATAACTCACATGCCCATTTCCACTCAGGAAAATTTTCGGCAGGAAGAAAATTTTGTAAAATGTGGTTGGCCGACACAAATTTTCGGTCGGAAAAAAATTTTGAAGTTGAAAATTTTCAACTTTTAACAATGATATTTTCGGAAAATTTTCTGGCCGTGGAAATTTTTCTTGAGTGGAAATGAGCCTTGGGTGATACTCACATATGTAGATAATTCTAAAGCCGTAGTTACCTTTGTTCCCTTCTATGCTTCTGTAAACAAGAAAAATAGTCACTAGGAATGTGAGTTGTACAATCTATTAGCCATTTCCCAATCGAGCAGAGGACTGGGTCTAGTTGATGCAGGGTCTTAGCTAGAGGGCCGTGTTGGTCGTGTTATCGCGGCCAAAAGTGGAAAAACACGGCTAGATAAAATGAACGCGGTTTCATTATTCATATAAGGCCGTGTTGGTTCATAAAATAAGGTGGTGCTACAGTACTTACAACAGACAGAATTTCTTCCAATTTAGTAATTTATGTCTTAAAAGGGTTTGTAAAATCTGTTGTTGTTGTTGAAATTTAATGTTTTGATGGATAATGGGAACTGTATGGTGTTAAAATGGTTTTAAATACTCCCAAGAGTTGCTGAAATAACGTAATATTCTAATGTCAGTGCGCAATATCAGCATATGCTCGCCTTGTATTTAGTTGCAAAGCACAGAACAACCACAGGCATTGTCTATTGTTGGCAAGCATAACTAGAACCGTGATTTGGCTATTCAAGGTAATTGGCATGTGCACACCCTGGTCATTAGAAACACGCCCAAGATCTAAAATCCTAGCTAAGACCCTTAGTTGATGTTTGGAGGGACAACAAGTTATTGTGAGCGAACTAAATGTATATTAAAAGATGCCTTATTATAATTGTTGCCTTTCAGGCTGCACAAATAACTTTAGGAATGTAGGAAAACTTCCTATCGGCATATTGTTTATTTTTTGTCCCTCCAAACGTGCCACCAGACCCAGTCACCTCTGCTCGATTGGGAAGTGGTTAATTGAAGGACGTCGGTGGTGTGATGGCTGGTCAGGTCTGTTCTTGTGATCGTTTATGAACACTTGTTGATCGCTTGCTGATATTCAACAACGTTTCTTGTCGATATTTTAATATCGTCGCCGGTTTAAAGACATGGATAATAAATACTTTAACACGAGGTATATTGAATACTGTGAAAAATACCTGACCATTATCAAAATACAACTAGTGATGCATTGAAATTTATACTTGTAGTTATTTGGTCGCTTTGCTTCTGTCACTAGTAATCCTAAATAGGGCATTCGGCAGGGCCATGCCCCCCCCCCCCCAATAATTTCTTCACCCATGAGGATTCTATTTCTTTTCATACTTGATTTTTTCTTGCCCAGACAATTACAATAAACTGATATTATCCGTAACAGTAAGTAACAGTTTGTTGTTACATTGATATTGTATCTGAATAGGAACAAAACCAATTCATTCAGACGCTGTTCCAAAACAAGGGGAATGAAGTTGTTTCCTCCCAGGAAACATGGAAAATGCTCCTCCGAGGCCGGGGAAGCATGCCCCCGGATCCCTCTGGTTGCCCCCAATACAATTGCTTCCAACGGATACTGCATCCGCAGTAAACATGGATTGGAAAATGTAATGAACAAATGGCTTTAGTTTGACGTGATCGATACGTGTTGACGAGGTTAGAGTTTTACACCAAATATATAACTGATGTTCAACAAAATATTTGCAATAAAAACCATTAGCGTTCTCTAAGTAAGCAATTGTTTTTAATTCCTGTGACAGAACTCGGTATTCATCAGTCATTCTTCACTCTGGTCAAGTTACATTTCTTTCAGCGCACTGTTTTCCAAGAGCAAATCTTAATTCGGAGTCAAGGTCTATATAGTTTGATTGATTGCCACATTTTAAAAGTCTTTGTCAGTTCATCAAACCTTTAAAAACCCACTTCAACCCTTCTGAAGCACTTTCAGTTTTAATGCCAATGAATTACAATGCTTCAATCCTAAGCTGGTCTTCCCAGATATCCAATAAGAACGAGTGGGCTGATTCATTGTCAAGGTCGGACCGGGGATAGCACACTGTACGGACCAGGGGCCATTGTCAGTCGGGACTGACATCTCAAGCTCTTAGATTGCGAGGCAATTTTTTTTTCAATGTCGCCATTTGCGACGAGAACGGTTCAAAACTCATAAAATCTTTTTGGCGTTCCTGCCCTTTCTAAATGAATCTGGCGGTTGGGAAACACAAAATAATAGTTAAATACTGTCAATTTAAATATAATTATAAGTAATGCTGTAAAATTGACGCCATTTTTATACAGCAATATAAGCAAAACTTATACTGAACTTCAGACATCATTTTCTCCGCCGGCTTTGGCGTACCATCTAATATCTCTTCATTTTAGCATAATTTTACAGATAAAACACTAAACAGACTTTTAACTTTGTTTGCCGCTTGAGAAACGTATGAAATAATAAATATCATTCATACGCTGGAAAACGCTGACATACGCTAGGGGTACGTTAGGCATAGGTTGTATACGTTTCAAGCACGGTCGCATACGTACGCTGGTATACGGCGAGGCAGAAATGTTTTTTTAAGCAGGTTCAGAAATTTTGTGCGTATTCGGACGTATCCCTGGCTTTATACGATAAGCATATTCTAGGCACACGCTGAATACGCTAGAGCTACGCCAGATGTACGGTACTCATACGTACGCTGGCATTTCACAGGATTTTTGTGCGTATGAAAATTATTTCCGATTTTCATATGCTTCTCATACGTCTCATACGCAATAGTGTGACAGGGCCTTAACATACAAAAGATATTGTCCTCTTAACAAAACAATGGTTTGATAAAGTGTTACAACTACGTTTTGACTTGAAATACAAAATAGAATACATGATAGTGTTGGGAAAGCATTAAGAACAGCTAACCAAGCCGGTCGCGTGATGACTACCACTGAGTTCTCATGCATTCTTGTTGCATCCAGGCTTAGTGAGTCCAGAGTCTATAGTCCCGTCATTTCAGCCCTGTACAACCATCGTCTATCGTCACAGTGAAGTGTAACAGGCATTTTGAAGAGTTCAACAACCGAGCGATGACAGCACATAGGACCACCTCAAACGTATCCAGAAAAGGGCAAGTTGAATCCTAATACATACCGAAAGACCGCGTTTTGAAATCAATTAAAAACCCATTCTTGCTTTGTTACACGCCTCGGAAATGGGTGCGGGCTGGCAGACGCAAAGCGGGCTGAAAGGTGGTAAAATGTGAAGGCGAGGCGGGTTATGGGTGGGTTTATAATCCTTTGCCGATTGGGCGTTTATTAAAAACATCAGCGAACTGTCAAAATAAAACCGAATGCATTCTTAACCTACGCTGCGAAATTGTTTGCTGTCTGGCCTATCAGATTGCGCACTTCGCCTCGGGAATGATCACGTGTCGGATTTGAACCAATCAAATCGTGCGCATCGTGCAACTATCGTGCGCATCAAATGCTAATGCAATTACCAAACGAAACAAAGTATTTACAATAGCAGAGTTGTTCAACAGGCGTCAATTGCCAAGAGACAAGCGCGCAGTTCGGTCAAAGCGCAGAGAATGCAATTGTGAGACGACCTGTGGTTAAAATTCTGTGTGTTACTGTGTCGGAATTTGTGGAGTTCTTTAGAAAGCCATTTTGGTTTTATATTATAGAACGACGTCGGTTAGCCGTGGCTAGCCGATGGAGGAGACATCGACACGGTTATACAGAATGGGAAAGTACACACACGTTAATTGTCGGCAATGTAAGCTCACGAAAACGTCAAACAATCATCACGTTAGCCTGAGACGCAATTCAAGTGAGCGAAGGTATTCGTACGCGAATAATTGCGCCGAGATAATGCGTCAAGAGTGTATACCTAGCACCAGACAAGAAGCGAGAAATGCGTCGGATTATTCTACGAGAAGCGCGTCGGATTTGTATTCTAGCGACGCGCAAGAATCGTGCATAAATTCCGCGCAGGAATCCTGTATAAATTGCGCAAACTGTTCATGCGAATCCCAAGCGGGCGAACGGCTTCACGCTGCGGGAAAGGAACTCGGATATCGTGGGAAAAAGGGTTTGAAAACTCGAAGCCGAAGTGTTGCTGGTCAGAAGCAAAACGGACAAAGGTTTCTGACCCGTTCAACGTCGTGCGGGAACGTGCGTTATGCAGATTATCGTGCCAACGAGTCGTGCACTAGCTCAGGAACGGATAGCGAATGTTCAGACACGTTTGAAAGTTCGTCTAATACTGCTGGCACTTGTCTAGAGTGTCGTGGTGATGTAAAGTCCCTTAAAAGTTCCAAGGGAATGTCGAGCATGCCTGATTTGATGAGGGGATTGAACAATAATAATAACACCCAAGATGGAGCAAGCGTCCTAGCCGGGAATAATCATCTGGGTCTGGAGGTTATGCTTTCGCTGATAAACGGCCCGATGCAATCAGTAATTGACAGCAAGGACGAGAAGATAAGATCGCAGGAACGCATCATTGAGCGCTTGGAATGCGAAAATAAACAAATAAAATCGGAACGGCAACCGGGGGACGCGACGAAAATATTCACTTTGGAAAAAACTCTCGAGAATTGCGTACGACAAATCGAGCAGCTCGAGGAGGCGAACAAGACGGCGCAGGAAAAGGTACGTCTGCTCGAAGACCTGCGCAAAAACGACAAGGAGTGCATTGATATTTTGAGAGCGCAGACCAACGATCTCGAAACGAAATTAACAAAAAGCGATGAACGCGTCCGAGAAGCGGAAAAGGACGGGAAGAGTCAAAACCAGTGGTTGAAACAGCATTACGAGAAACAGATCGCAGAACTGCAAGGCGCCTTGCGTGCTAAAGAAACGAAATTGCGTGACATGGACAAAGTGAAGTCACGCGTCGCAAAACAGAAGCTAGATTTGGAAAATCAACGGAACAGCGAGAATGAGCTACATGCAAAAATGTGCGAGCAAGTTTTGGAATTAAAACGCGATCTACAACTTCATCAAACCAGGTAGGTTTGTAGATTATATTAAAAATATTAAATTATTTTTCCGGTATTCGGTTGTATGGGTAAATTTCAGGATTTGAGGGATTTGTAAAGCCCTGGGCAAACTAGGAAACATTGTTGCGGAAACATTGTTTCCTACCAATGTTTCGCCGTGTTTCCATGAGTGGGCAAACACTTGGAAACATTAGTGAGAAACATAGGGAAACATCAAATGTTTCTGAATTTGCTAGGAAACATTTTTGCTTCTCGGGAAGCAAATTTTGTTTCCGCAACAATGTTTCCACGGGTGGGCAAACAGGGAAACATTTGAGAAATTGAGGAAACATCGAGAATCACGAATGTTTCCACAACAACGTTTCCTAGTTTTCCCAGGGCTTTACAAATCCTTCAAAACTTAGAATTCACCCATGCAACATTCCTACTGTGATCACAGAAACGTTGATGGCATAGACCAGCCTTTAGTATGTATAGTTGAACTTGCGGTCAGAGCTTGGACAGAGCACAACTGGACTCTGTAGCTCAGTTGGTTATCTAGAGCGCTGCAGTGGAATTGCAGGTTCGACTCCTACCAGAGGACCTATAGTAGTATTTTTCGCAAATGCTCCCGGTTAAGTCTGATAAATGTATAAAATTTACACCCTAAATGCCCATTGTATGGTTGTAAAAAAAAATTTTAAAATAATTTGTCAAACCTCGAAGTTTTAATGTGCCGAACTTTCGTGTGCAAACGAGCCCAAACCAACGAGTGCAGTATATACAGTAATCTCATAGTTTCTCTGAAATGGCCTCGATAATAATGATTGAAGGTTTAAATTGAAGATTTAAATTTCAACATTTTCACACCTGACGAGTGCCTATGGTTTGCATTTTTAGCAGCTGCTTTTCGTTATATCTGTTTAACTTGAATTTCCATCTGCTAAATCCAGTGAGATCTCTGAATTCATTATATTGGATCTATAATAATGACCCTCTCAAATACAGACACCTCTCCAATACCGACTCTCCACTAACCGACACAGTTCACATGCCCCAACAAAGTTATATTATATATTTTCTTTAAAAATGCCCTCATTGATAATTCATAAAGAAATCACTACCGTGTTTCGGTGGTTATGTATATGTGGTATAAAAAGTCATGTTAATTTACATGAACTTTAGCTTCGATTTTCTCGGCTTAGACAATGTTTATTTTTTTAATTGAATTACGTCGTTATGACCTCATAAGATGGGTCGTTTTTTATTAGCAAGACACTCAGCTGTTGCCTGATAAAGCACTCCCGTTTCTTGTAGTCCATGTTGTTAGAGAGTTACTCAGGGTTTGAGCAAGCGAACGAAGTCGGACGACGACGGCGTGATTGACAATTTTTGCCTGTTTTGCACATTGTGTTGCGCATTCTGAGTTTAGGGTCAGGAGTGAAGACAGATTAAAGATTCATGTCTAGCTGTTTCTGAATGCTGACTCAAATCCCTTACCCTGATCAGGATAAAACAGCGAGACATAAATCCGTATCCCGTCTTCGTTCTTCTGCCTTCGTTCACAACGAATATTTTGGCAAAATTCGTTGTGAACTTCGTTCTGCACGAAGGCAGAAGGACAAAGACTGAAAGACGGGATATAGTTTCATGTCTCGCTGGGTTTTTTTCTGGATAAGGACAAGAATTATGGTCAGTATCATAAGCAGCGACACATGGGAAGACACGTTGAGCAACCATCAGTGACGTCCAACTCAGTATATGCAAGATAATGTGCAGACGGCAAAAATTGTCAAGTATGCCTTCGTCTTCGTACTTCGTTGTCTTGCTCAAACTCTCTAAACGGACTCTCCGCAACCGACAATTATATCTCAGTGGTCAGAGCGCTGCTGCCTGAGGGCATGAAGTAAAATTTTGTATAATCTTTCGTCACAAAAATTTCATCTACTATAAGTTGTAATATATAACTTTATATATAGATTGAACATATTGGAAAGAGAGAAACGAAGCCTAGAAGAGAATTTGTCGCAGTCTGAAAATTTACAAAGGCAAGATCAGAAGTCGTCGTACGTTTTACAAATGAAAATTGTCGAAATGCAAGAGAAATTGGACTTGAGTTATAGGAAAAACGAAGAGCTTGACAAACAACGCGAGATATCCGAGGCAAAACGGCAAGTACTTGAAGAAAAATTGAAGCAGGCTATGATCAAATCTCCAGCGAAATGGCAATTAAGTGTTGAGAGAGTCCCCAAAGAGGGTTTGTCTGATTTGGGCGAAGTGGACGCAAGTTATACTACGAAAATCAATAAAGGTGATGATGAGATTTGGGTTGTTCGTTTTTTAGTCAGTTTTGTACAGGACAGGACAGGACAGAACAGAACAGAACAGAACAGAACAGAACAGAACAGGACAGAACAGAACAGGACAGGACAGAACAGAACAGAACAGAACAGAACAGAACAGAACAGAACAGAACAGAACAGAACAGAACAGAACAGAACAGGACAGGACAGGACAGGACAGGACAGGACAGAACAGAACAGAGCAGAGCAGAGCAGAACAGAACAGAACAGAACAGAGCAGAGCAGAGCAGAACAGAACAGAACAGAACAGAACAGAACAGAATGGAATAGACTACACATGTAAAAACACACAAGTTGTTACAGGTCTGCAAACAAGTTGTTACAAATCTGTTCACAAATTGTCAACAAGTTGTGTTCGCACTGCTTGTTCCCAGTTGTTGTAACAAGTTTGGAACAAGCTGTTAACAACCTGTAACAAGCTTGATGGCATTATCAGACTTGTTGCAAGGTTGTTCTAGCAAGTTTGATACAGTCATGATTAAACAATAATGTCACAAGGTTGACGACACAAGGTTGTGACAATATTGTTATACCATGACTGTATCGGACTTTTGTTGGAACAACCTTGCAACAAGTCTGATAATATCAACAAGGTTGTTACAAGTTGTCAACAGCTTGGTGAACACAACTTGTTGACGGCTTGTTGGCAGAGCTACAGGATGTGAGATTTAATTTTGAATGTAGTATACAAAATAATGAAGATTTATGAGGGCAATCGTAACATTTTTCATGAGGTGAAAGATGAAACTGTTCTATCATTATATTCTATTTCATTCACTTTCATTCTATTCATTTTCTAAAACGTTCTCCATTTTCCACTAACAGCTAACTCCCCAAACATGCAACAACCAACAAGACTAAACGAAACAAAGCCCGACAATTCTGACAGAGGCACCACAGTCCTAAATCGTCCCATGAGCCTAGATATGAACGACGTCCTTCGCGAGAAAGTTGCGGAACTTCAGAAAAAGCTTTATAAAGGACAACAAACGATGTACGAGGGTGAGAGAGTCTCGAATGAAGCGCACGTTCAAGATCTAAATTATTGTGAGCACGAGAAATCTCTTCAAGAGAAATGGGGAATGAAAGAACAAAGCTGTGATAATGCCCGACCAGACAGTATGGATGAAACTGTACCTGTCAGAGATCTACCGTTGAAAAAGGTTAGTTGGTTTCATTTATGATTTATATATTTACATTGCGTACATCAACAAGTGGACCTCGATAAGCGATAACTGTTGACAGTTACAGGAGCAAGGAAAGCTACATATAAACTCAGGCCCTACATAACTTCATGAGCCGAAGCTAATACAACGATTAAGTAGGACAGAAGAGCAGCGTCTAAATCAATTTAGTTCGGCATGCTTTGATCAGGTTCAACACGGCCGACGAAATACGGCCAGTCATGTCGTACTATGCGACACATGTTCGACATGGATTTCTAGACTCCATGCTTAATGCATTTTTTTTAACGTACATTATCATATGATTATGGCATATTAGCAATTTATTATGGCATATTAGCAATTTAACATTGAAATTTCTGATATAGTGCACTTGTATTTTGGCAGCCGAAATTGCGCCATGATAGTTTAATTTGATTATAGAGATTCGATTTCGGCGCATGAAAATTTCGCCGTCTAAACCGGTCCGGTCTATTCATTTTCCAAACACAAGGCTTATTTAGGCTACGATTTGAATTGAAAAGAATCCGAACATTATTTTCTCACCCTGTAAAATACTGCCGTTCCACTATACTTTTCAAGGCAAATTATTAAACTTAGCTAATAGCGAAAGTGCGAAACCCAACCTTCACAAAATGAAACGATGAAACCGAACTTTATCTCTCGCGTGACCTCCAATGCTCCATACTTCAAAACATTTTTGGCAATTATACGGTCCACTTTTTCTTGAAAATGACCTTCATTTTTATAAAAAACACAGAAAGGTTGCATATTTTCACGTGTTAATAATGGAGGCTACGGTCCATTAAGTATTTCCTTGAAAGTACGACTTTCTTTTCTGTGAAACCGTGCAAAGTTGCATACTAAAATCTGCATGCCAATTCGACAACAGCTTAATTTTACACAGTTTTAACGCACGACAAAAATAACTCAAAAATAATATATTTATTATCTCGTTTTATGTAATATATAAAATACGAGCAGGAGTGTTTATCAGATATTAGCACGAGGCAGAAGCTGCGAGTGTTTTAAATGGCTTAAAAAACGACCCATCTGATGAGTTTATTGGCGAAGTAATTTTAAAAATCAACGTTGTTTAAGGCGAGAAAATGAAAGCTATAAAGTTTATGTAAATTAACATGATTTTTTTATCACATACAAAACCACCGGTAGTGATTTCCTTCGTCTTCTCGACTTTTCCTCATGAATTATTAATGAGTTTTTATTATTATAAACTAGTATGTAATGTTTTTGCTATTTCCCACGGCTAATCTCGTTTAGAGCCAAAAAATTCTTTCATCGCCTCGCATGTCTAAATACTGCACGTGAAAAGATGTCGCCATATACAATGCATTACAAAGCGCAGCGTTTTCAATATCGTTGAGGTCTTCCTGCTGAGCTGATCCGATTAAAAAACGGAAATGAAAAAAATGGTTTGGTGTTATATTAGGTGTTAACATATAATTGTATTTTGTGAGAAAAGTAATTTTTAATATACTATAAATTATAATTTTGTGTTTCTCAATTGGCGCGGATGCGTTCAAAAAGGTAGCTAACTGTATAAACTAGATAATAAAATTAAAACAAAGTACTTTTTAGAGGCAATTATGCATTTATGGCCAAAAAGGTTTTTACTAATTTTAGGTTTTGAACACTTTTCATCGCAAGCTAGTACACGACATAGAAAAATTGCAGTCCCTTGGAAATTTTCCCTTCGTCAGTTCGCACAAAAATTTTACCCTGTTCCCTTTTTTAATCTTTATTTTCAAGTTTATATGTTCCCATGTCCCTCATGACCTTTCTGGCTTTATTCCCATTGCAAAATATGCCTTTTTCCCTTGAAACCCGTGGGAGACTCTCGAAGCGATCTGCATGAGGTATTCGATTCTGGATTCTTCTTCCTGTATCGATTACACTGGAACAATAAACGATGACCCTTTATACTGGACCTCTAGAAAGAACGGTTTGGAAGTGATAGAGCTATCTAGTATAAAGATAGCATTATAGGTCGTATATCGGTTGGATAAAAGACGGATAATGATTTTTTTTGAAGGGTAGAAGATGAAAAATCCTTGCACAAACTATTTAAACATTGCGGAAAAAAATAATCTGCAAAGTTAATATAAGCTGTTATTAGCTGGAAAGAAAAAAATCCTATAAAGCAGGAAGAAGTCGCCGCCGCCAAAAAACTTATTTCCAAAGACAACTCGAAGACAACCTCTGGCAGTCGGCTCTGACTCTGCCAGCGAATTAAGTTATGTATTGTATCATGCATAAATATTTATAATCTTGTCTTCGCTAGAAACGTCGAAATTCTCCTTATATTTTTCAGGAAATTACATGCCTAACAACGAAAGCTTGTTAATAAATATTTATACAATGGCTAATTAGCCTTTCTGACACGAAGGTCTAAGGGACAGTTCATTATTTATACCAGGGGTTGGTACCGAAGAGATATGGGTTGGGTAATCAGGTTTTTGACTAGCTCATGGGTTGGGTAAAAAAATTACCATGCATTGGAAAATATAAAGAAAAAATGTGTACAATACGTTCTGTACAAAAATAGACCATCACTGATTGAGGAAGGACTCTATCATAGATCAGCGGAAACGTGATTGCTTTTTCACACTCAGTGAGTTTATGAGCTTTTAGAATTTAAGCAACTTCATTTCTGTAACCATAATCTTGTGTGTTTAATTATTATGAAGTAGAGTAACACATGGGTTGGGTAAACATTATTTTGACCATTGTTGAGGTTGGGTAAATGAAAGATTTACAGTGTTTCTCGCTTCTCTTCGGTACCAACCTCAGGTATAAATAATGAACGGTCCCTAAATCCGCCATTTTTGGGTACTATTTTATAAATAACGTGAAAAATCTATGCGATGTGAAAATAATTTTTCAAATATTTAACTGTAAATCGATTTATAATGATTATATACTTATACAACTATAGTTAGAGAAAGTTTCATTTTCACTGCTTACTATCCCTGTTCTAAAAAGGTTGCCACCCAATTAATCCAAATTCCACCGAAATTTAATCAATTTATCCTTGGGCTATGTCCATTTGTTTATTAACACAGAAATTTTTGTATTAATACGTTCGATATTTTTCAAGTCATAGCGCGGACAGACACGCTCACACAATATACAAACTCGAATGAAAATATAAACAACAGACGAAAATATCGCTTGTGTTGAAAAAATTTTAATGAATGCCCTTCCAAAAAAATAATGTATGGCCCGTCCCTAAAATGCAATCGTTTTACGACCACCGTTTAAACATTAATTACTGAATGGTCCTAAAATATTCAGTCTGAAATAATAACTAGACAAATCTCTGGACTGAAACTTGCTCGAAACTCGTCTAAAACTGCGAAAGTTGTACATTTGTACCATTAGTCACGTACAAGCACCGGTCTAATTACCATAAGACGCACTGTCACATTGTTTGGCGCATACATACGAAAACATTTTATCGTACATCGTCGCGCAAAATGTTGCGCAAAATTGCCAAAAGATTATTACTCAAGTGAAAACATGTGTAAATTTGTACAGTTTCCTGTGAGCTGTGCTAGCGGAGATATTTTGATAGCCTTACATGCAATTGATACAGGTATACGATCAAGTTGATCGGAAGTAATAAAGGTACAAACATCTCTTCAACGACGTCTGTTATTTGGTTTTGCGCATTTGGTCACCGCGATAGTACAAATAAGCACTTATTTTGCGGTTTGAAGCGTCTCGCGCGCCTGATTATTTTTACAGCTGTATTCGTATTTTCTTAAATGTTGGCAATCGGCCGGTTTCTTCCTTCAAAATACCGGAGCAATGAGATAGTATATCGAGATATTTGGCCATCTCGCTCGATAGCTGTTGAAGGGTTCTTATTTATGGAAATTTTCAACGGAAGATAATATACAATTATTTTTTTAAAATTGTTGTTAGAACTCGACAGGGCCGCAGGTTTAATTCCTGGCAGAGGGGCTATACTCTATAGTTGCAACTGCTCCTGGTTAAGTAAAAAAATCATTGTTCCGCTCGAAAATCCGCAAAACCCTTCTGCCCAAAATCTTGATATTTATCACACAACGTAGTACTGATATATACATACTAATATACATAGATGATGCCATTAAACGAAGCTACGCACATAAACAGATTTGGACTTGATGGATTATCAGTCTGTTTTGCCGCATATTACAGAATCTTCACAGACAAGAGCTGCTAGAATAATAGTTTTGAAAGAGAATAATCTAGGTCATGATAATTTATTGTCTCAGGCTCTCAGCCAAGTTGGAACTCGCTCAGGCTTGTTGTATTATGCACGTTATATTCGTGCTTAAGTGCATTAATTGCATTGAACCAGATTTTTTAGAGGTCATTTCACAAAGTTATCTCATAGTCATAATACTATTACTGGACGTAATGGTCTTGACCTAGTCCTTCCAAAAGTCATGACTGAATCAGCCAAGTCTATACGAAAAGCTGTTGTTACTCGGGAGCAGTAGCATATACTGAATTTACCTTCGCATCTTACAAGGAAGGTACAACTCCTTGTTGGTTTTTAAGTCAAAACTGAGAGGCACGGTTTATAATAATATCTTAGATATTTAATTTCTTTGTTGCTATATTTATTTATATTGTCCAGGGCGCTCCTTGCATGATAACAGCGTTTGCTGACGAGATTACCCTGGTAAAATATGTAAATATTATTATCGTTATTCTGCTGAGAGATGAATGAACTGACGAGCTATCTCTTCTTTGCTCAAATTTGTGCAGGCACAATCACCCGTTCCTGGTCATAAATGGCTGCGCGCTTCTTTCGTATTTGCCAAATGTCAACATATATGCATAAAAGGTTTACTCAAGCCTATTGTCTGCATTCAAACATTTTTTCCAGACTTTTCCGTGTCTGCTCGGGAAGGCCTATCAATTTTTTATTGACTGGGAATCCGGAATTGAAACGTTTTTCTTCTCTGAACGCGATTCCGGATCTATAGTATAGTCAGTTAATAAAATATTTGTTGAACAAACATTCTCGCAGCATGTCAACATCGTATTCTTCATGGCGCCCATGTTTAGCCTGGTTGTATATACCTGCAGATGCCTGCGCATTCATTGTTTACAGCTGTTGATGCATACATTCTTTTGTGAATTATTTGGTTGAACTGCTAACGACAATAGTCCGCCGACATACCGCAGATATATGCATGTGAACCAGGCATTAGAGGAACCTTTACAACATGGCAGCCATACCATTGTCTTATAAAACTCAAGGTCTTTTCTGCTCATTGCGAATCCAACTCGCAAGCCCGAGCGCTGTATCTAATTAATATAAGAAAACTGTTGAGCATTGTGATTTTTCTGCTGCGCTTAATTTTTCGGTGAGAGCGCGTGACTCAAATTTGCTTACAATGACAAACGGTTGTCTTGAAAATTCATTGGCAATTTTCGTTCGCAGTCTTCAGTTCTATTTCTGTTATAAAAATGATGGTAAATTTTGATTGAAATAAAATAAAAATGGACTATTTTCTTTTTTTATTGCTAATTTTACAATTATAACAATTGAAGGCTTAGCTAGAGAATAGGACAAATAAAATCCTAAAGTAAATCCTACCCGACATGCTACATTACAACCCTATTTAATTTCATTCAATTTCTTATTGAGAATGGAAAATGTTTTCAATTCTGTGCGACATGAAGTCATCATGAGCCTTATTTGAAATGGCTGCCTACACCAAGTATACACCCACCCCCCCGGCCGCCCGTATTTTATAATCAATATGGAAATATGAATGTTTGTAGATCTTTATACCTAATCGGAATTCAAATCAAACTCTTAAAAATTCCTACCATATCAAGATAGGGGAAATAAAAACACAGACTCTGCTTGAAATAGGTAGCTTATCAAATAACTTTCAACACGTCCAATGATGTTTTCATATCTCTGTGTTTTTAAACTCACAGCTTGCTATTTTTCATTACTACGGGCACACTCAAATGTTTATCGCGCAATGTGTACATATAGCGTCGTATAATATTTGGGTTATTTGCATAAAATGCGCGCCTGGCAGTGATTTTACTTTCGACAGAAGTTTTCTCTTCGAAGGAAAGGGAATGATATATACAGCGAAAACGGAGCTTTCCAAAACGTCACATAAACTGAAACTTCCGCAACGAATTTGCGAGGACTGTTTTTCAAAACCACTTTAAAAAAAGCTCCTATATGGCTGTGGACAATGCTAGGTTTAAGGCTGCAGTACAATAGAATTTCGCGAGAATTATATATTATTCTCTCAGTTGTAAAGTCCCTTGTCCATTCATCATCTCCCCAAGTATTTGGGGCCCGTCTTTGCTCAGTTTTACATATTTCCCGTTCAATCCCACAGGCAAGAAGCATCAGACAGACCAAAATTCTAAAGCCGCAAAAGCCATCATAGTCGCACATACGATCAATAAAAGTCCAGAGCGCATTTTATGTAAATAAATCCAAATATTATTGTGCATATAAATCCAAATATTATTGTGTTACATCGACTTTATCTATAAGCAAAAAAATGATAGAGCAATCCAGTATAAATATAATTTAGCTTGAGTTGAAGATTATTTTTAAGATTTTAGGAACCGTTTATATATATCCATTTATGCATGAAGGTACTGAGGCTGAGGCCTGTTTTATACGTCGAATTTTGGTCGCGTCGAATGTAATTAAGACAATAGATAATGAGATGATAAACCTAATTAAGCTTCATTATCTTTTGTTTGAATTGCATTCGACGCGACCAAAATTCGACGTATAAAACAGGCCTGCCGCCTTGTTGCGTCGCCCTCTGGATATCTGTTGGACGGAGAATTCTCAGGGAACTCTCAGTCGAAAATGAATGCATGCTGTCAATTCCTAACATTCTCCAAATTACACAAAATCTCAACAGAAACACTCAGTGCACCCAAAACACTAACAAACCCACAGCGGAGAACATCCTAGTAGGCAAAATACATCGTGGCCATTTCCGACTCCATGTTTTTATAAGAAGCGCCGGGATTGAGTCATATACCAAACATTGCCATATGGAAAACGAGTCATTTCTCGTCAATAAAGTTGTTAGAACTGTTTCAATAAGGATAAAAGATAGCAAGACACCTCCGCAATAATAGATTGTGAAACTGATAAACTATTACAATTACGTCTTTGTTTGTTTTTAATATCTGAGCTAGGAAAACAAAACATCGATGCAAAAACACGGGTATATTGTATGTATATAGGCTTTGTTTATAAAGGCATGACAGCTGCTAGTCTTGTCGATAGCATGCAGTTGCATGTACCTTTCGGTATTAGGGGCTGTTTGTATGGAAGCAGAGCTGGCCCGTGCTTATAGCGAGACAGTTCGGTAAGCGAGATCTCGCCGTGTTGTTATTTTTATAGCAAAAATTACAGTGCGTTTTTTGCCGAGATCTCGCAAGAACTCGCTTACCGGGGGGATGAGAACAAATTTGTGCCAGCAAGCGGGATAAAATTTTCTCATATAAACACAAGAGAAATTTATCCCGATAAACGGGCTAGCCTGGCTTCTGTATAAACAGCGCCCCATTTGATTTAATAATCAAAAATACAAACTCACGGCTTCCGAACATGAATATTATTAACAGCAACAGCCACGGACTGGTTTCTGTCCATTTTGTCAGCATGGTACTACAGACTATTAATATTCACGTCATTGAAATAAATCTCGTAATTCTTTAATAAGCTTAAAGAAAAGCTTAAATAGATTTACCAGAAATCTCGTGGCTTCACGTCACCGCAATCCCGTAAAACATTCAAAACATGTCTGCGGTATTTGCTCCAATAGCAACAAACGGTTACCATGGGTGACAAACAACAGCGATTCGTATGGCCACAAGTTCCATTCCTGCCAGAGGACCTATGGTTACATAATTTAGATCTAATAAATATATAAGTAATAAGATTTACACTCAAAATTTTCGAAAAACCCATCTACATTGTCGAAATGTACCACCGATCGATGCATGCCAAATTTCACGCACATTTTGTTTGTAATCATTAAACCCTAAATCCGAACTATTTTAGTTAATGTCACAAAGTCTGCAACCGACCGTACACAACGCAGATTGCTTTTATCTGAACCTTGACAAAATGCAGCATGCTATATTGCGTGCTAAAATTCACGTTTACTTTTAATGGTTATGACCCAACTGGGAAAAAATTTGATGAACGCTTTCTGTACAGTTTTTATCATACTGTATATGGTAATAAAACACTCATAATTTAGCTTTGATTTTCTCGGCTTAGTCAGTAGACGACGTTGATTTCTAAAATTACTTCGCAAATGCATGAACCCTTTAAATGCAGGGTCGTTTTTTAAGCCATTTAAAACGCTCGCAGGGAACTCTCTTTAAAAGCTATTTCTTTGACATTTCAACTTATGAGAAACGCTATGATTATGCACTATAGATAGATAAATTCTATTCTTCACGCTCGACTTCGCTCGAATTGTTGTGCTTTAAACTACTATCTTTTCAAAATGAATTGCGTGATATCTCCAGCATGTAATTGTGGATTTAATTGCGAATCTGTAATTCATTATTTTTTATATTGTCCCCGATATGCTGCTCTTAGCCTTAGGACTTTCCTGTTGGCGGCCATGGTTGAAATCTTGGGAAGCGGCTGGTATTACATGTTCGATTCTTCTAAAACGAAATTGTTTTTGTTTGGATCTGAGAATCTGACTTTGAATCAAAACAATGCCATTTTTTTCCATGCACCAGTGGCGTGCTGGCAGGGGGGGCTGGGGGGCCACGCCCCCCCCCCCAGCTGGCAATTTTTGGGGGGCGCAAAAATGAAAAGGGGGCGCCGAATTTTGAAGTAGGTGGGAAGAAACGCATTCGAAAAAATTACTTACGAATTCCTCCAAGGAAAGATGTGTTTATAGACTTATAAACAGACTAAGCGCATAGGCGACAAAGTGAGTATATTAAATTGCAGACTATTTTGTCTAACCGTATTTGCTACCTCACGACTCACACGAAATCACTCGTTCATATAGAAACATGATCAGTGATCACACGCAATGTCTCATTACCGGAATATTGATCAGGCTTCGAAGCGATCAGGGGAATTATGCGCCTTTTTTGCTGGTATTATACCCTTATATTATGCTTCACGAATCACGAGAGCGGCGCAAATTAGATAGTTGAAGTATGATAATGTAAAGTTGTGTACGCAATTTAATTGTTTGCGCAAGAAACATTATGAGTAATGTAAGTAATGAGATAATGATGAAACACGCCCTTTTGGCAGCCAGGCAAAGGAAACCTTAAAATGCATATGCGTGGGGTCCGTGTGTTATTGTATAAAAGAGCTGTAAGTTGTAAATGTATTCAGATCAGTAGAGAATAGAATTGGGATTAGATTAATTTGTGGAAGTAGTTAGCATTGCCCAATTTAAGTGCTACTACTAAATTCTAACCAATTTTCAAATTTCGACACGTTGTAATGCCGTTTCCTGACCATCAGATTTCTGTCAAATCTTCCCCCAAAGTCCAGGAAATGGCATTTCAGAGACTCTAAATTAAAAAATTTTCCTGGGGGGCATGCCCCCGGACCCCCCTAGACAAACCTCGCACCTGCGGCGCTCGGCTCGTGCCTTCGGCCCTCGTTTATCAAGGGTAATATTATAGGGGCGCATATTAGTTGCCAGCCGACTGCCCCCCCCCAGAAAAATAGTACCCAGCACGCCACTGCCATGCACAAACGTATATCAAAAGATCGGAGCGTTTTGCAGTTTGTAACGATTGATCCAACCGCTTCCTAGGCTGTCTATTCTATTATTTTATATACCACCCTTTATATAAAGTATTTAAATGTAAATTGGCGTGAGCCCCCTAGATGAGCTTATATAGCTCTTGGCCCGACTTGGGGCAAACGCATAAATATGTTTAAATAAAAAAGCACTCTTGCTTGTGTTTTAAATAGTACTTGCATTCATAAAGCTGTAGCAAAGATGAACTGAGTGAACCTATCATTAAATTGTGCCTGCTCATGAACCCAAAACCCCCAAACAGCAAGCCTGGCCTAACGGCAGATGATTTTATCTGCTCAGATAAGCGGTTATATATACTAGCCCCGCGATGCACCTGTTTAATTGGTTCATGAAAGCATAGTAACTTTATAGTCGGTAGAAACACACTATAATTTTTAATTTTGTCATCTTTCTTTCAGATGGAGCCGACCTTTACTGGTGATAAAAGGTAAAATTATATTATAATTTATTTAGAAGATTCATTGCCATTGGTTCTGATTTGGCTAACAGCTAATTGTTAAATCGACTCAGTAGCTAAAACTTTCAAATTTCCAACATTTTAGACGGCCATCATCGGATGACAGTTCAAGTGCCAGCAGCAGCGCTTCATCTTCGAGGCGAGGTTCAGCCGAGTCGCCTCGAAGTGAGAGGTTAGTTTTTTATGTAGAATTATTCTCGAGTCAATAATTTGCACTCAGGACATACCGTACTATACCATACCATTACCATACCATACCATATACCCAGTGGCGGCGCCAGGCTTCCAAATTTGGGGGGGCATTTGAGGGGCAAACTCAAATTTTGGGGGGGCAAGATAGAATTTTTAAAAAGGTCGCCCCCCCAGGAAATCCCGCCCCCTCAAAACGTGGCGATATTCCTAGGAATATTGCCCCCGGGGGCGAATATCCTAGGAATATCGCCTCCCAGGGGGTGGGGCGAATACCCTAGGAATATCGCCCCTTTTTAGGACATTCGCCCCCCATATATGCGGTGTGGTTTATTCAAATAATTTCGTGATACTTTCATCTTATTATTGCCTTACACGTTTGAGAATTTAACTCTGCAAAACTAAAGCTTTTTTGCCTTTTTTTGAAACGTATTATTGGAGTATTGGCAAGTTTTACCATTCAGAGATTTACAAACTAATATTGAAACTGTAAAACTGACAGTTTCATGTATACGCGCATTCACTAATGAGTAATGACAACTTATAAGCCATACATTTTCCGATAACGACAGAACACTTGTGTAGCCTTTAGTCGCTCTTAGTGACTAATAATTTTTTTTGAGGGGGGGCAAAATGGGGGGGCAAAAAATAATTTTGGGGGGGCATTTGCCCCCCCCCCCTGGCGCCGCCACTGCATATACCATCTCGTACAGACGAGCAAGTTTCCCTGGCCAAGTTTCCTTGACAAGTTTACCTTCTCGTGTGTACGGTCAACAACGGTCAACAAGCCGTTCCTTGACATTCAAATTTCCTCTGACAAGTTTGTTGCTCGTGTGTACAGAATGTTGTTAAACAGTTACCTCACGTCAATGCTGTGACTGTGGTTTGTTTAAAAAGTAAAACGACGAACAACCGATTACACGTCTCAAACATTCAAATATTTTTTAATGAACTTCAAATATCAGTGCTATGCTATCACAAACTTGTTCAAATACCTTTCTTTATTTGCTTTGTATACGGCGTGAGTTTAGTTGACGAAGCAATCCACCGGGTTTATAGTTTTCCTGATATATTCTCCAAAATTTGAACGTCGCGGATAGTCAGTCTGCACGGCGGAATGCCACGTTCTTGGTTTGATTTCACGACACAAAATGATTTGAATTTCAAATTGTATGGTCAGGATTATGAGTCGAAGTAAAAAAGTATGCTCAAGGGAATATGTAAATTTGCATGCGCTTTCAAAAACAGTCATGCTTTGTTCCCACAGGACCTGATGACTACAAAACCATGCATGCTCAAATTTGCATGGTTTTGCCTTCCGAGTTCAACCAGGGCGCATGAAACTGAACGAATATAGGTCCTTGCAGACGTCATAACTATGTCTAAACAATGATTTACTGGATGGCATGGAGAATAGTGAGATTTTTTAAACAATGAAAAGACAGTGGAACATTCCGATCACTGGATCGTGATATATTCAAATTCAAAATATTCTACAACATTGAATATACAGTGTGTATAAAAAAAACTGAACCCTTTCAAATTCAAATTAGCTATAACGTATTGTACAGGTAGTAATTTGACAGCTCTAATTGCTTTAAATTAATGGTTGGATAAGAACATTAGGTCTTGTACTCATGGGACAAAACTCAAAGAAATAAAAATTAGAAAATTTAAAAGAAATACAGTATTCCTTGTGTTCTTACCCAACCATTAATTCAAGGCAATTAGAGCTGTCAAATTACTACAATACGTTATAGCTAATTTGGATTTGAAAGAGTTCAGGTTTTTTTTTATACACCCTGTAGAATTTACAGTAATATAAAAATTAAACCTAACATTACGAAAAACTATTGAAGACGTCCACAAATTCAACAATGGTCATGCAATGGCTATGTTTACACTATACACGATAGCAATTCGTAGCGGCGCGAAAAAGCACATACCGACACGGAATGTAAAACTTTCAGAAACTGAGCGAAACAACATCCCTCCGTTGCAATAATTTCGGTATATTTATACGTCGGACAAAACTAACCAAATATCTTATGCTTTTAGACGCCAGTTAAAAGTGCTGAAAGTACGAAAAGTGAGCAAAGAAAACATCTCTCAGTTTCAACAAAACGCAGCCAACATGATGTTCTTCAATAGACAGTCATCTTTGAAAGACGTTCGCGAGAATCCCAGCGGTTCTAGCGAGAAACTAAACCTCGGTAACAACCGGCCGACAGCCTTTAGGCAAGTAAAAGAACGTACAATAAAAATGTGAAAATCTATAATTCGTCTACAGGCCCATAGTTAGCAAAATTCGTGGTTTGCATTTCGCATGATGGTGGTGTCTTATAAATCTCAAGGACCAAAAAATAACAGTAAAACATTTATGGCCAATTTATGGCTACAAATTATTATAATGAATATTAGAAGGCTTTTCGCAGGGGGAAAATATTAGCTCCCAGTTAAACGTTTTTGACTCTCGGGTCAATTGGAATTGTTTCTTTTATAAGGAACGTCAAGAAAGCAATATAAGTTCAGTAAAAGCGTACTTAAGATTATTTCTGTGAAATAATGCGTATAAAATGCTTTAGAAGCAATAAAATTATTCTATTCTTGTAAAATTGAAGACGTTATATTGTGGAAATCGACCCAGAATTTTTTCGCGAGATTTTTGCATACTCATATTATTCCGACAATTTTGAATTGTTTCCCACAAAATGGCGGTCAGGTGCGCAGCATAAATTGTCTGGTGTAAAATGACCTTTATAAGTTGCTACATTTCAAATAGCTGGTAATAAAGCTTGCTAAAATCCCGAAAAATACACGTGAAATCTGACATCTTGTCAACAAGATATATGTGTTCGCAACAGGCTTACAACAAGCTTGCCAACAAGTTGCAACAATGTTGTCATTTTATCAAGTTGCCGCAAGGTTGTCACTCACAACTTGTTAACAAGTTGTAATTGAATTACATGACGATAACAAGTTGTTGGAACAACTTGTAACAAGTCTGTCGAGTCAACAATCTTGTAGCAAGTTGCCAGCAAAGTCGTTGAAACTTGTCGACAAGCTTGGAACAAGCAGTGCGAACACATCCTGATGACAAATTGTTGAAACAGCATTGCTAGAAGTCTGCTGCAGATTTGTTACAACTCGTGCGCCCTTACGGTTATTGGGGGTTACAACAACGTAAAACTATTATTGAACTTGCAATAACAAACATTGCTACAACAATTAGTTTCAGCCATCGTCATGCAAAAATCTCGAAATTCAATTCACAGAATAGAAAAATAACATTTAATATAATTAACCTTAGAAATTGTTTACTAACTACATTACATGTGTTGTCAAATGAAGTGATGTAATATATTCTGCGTACGTTAGAATAAAAATAAAAGTTATAAAATGGACATTGTCAATGATTAAAATTTCTTACAGCGCGAGACGGTTGGGAATATGTCGACCGTCTAGCTCTCTCCTCCGCAGAGGTTTCAATGAGCTTTACATGGCGTTTACCGTATCGAACCGCTGTGTGGAAGACGCGCAGGCGGATCTGCGGAGGAGAGAGACCGTTTAGTCCATACACGAGTCATGATTTAGGAACAGTTACTATTTTTAGACTTTTCGGGTTAGGATTATGGTTTGGGTTAGGATTATGGTTTGGATTAGGATTAAGATTGGAGTTAGCGTTAAGTTTAAAATAGAAAAGAATACAAAATTACAAAAGTCCAAAAGGTATAGACCCATTGCACATGACGTCACAGCGCCAGTGACGATGCATCTGGAGGACAAATTAGCAATCTATGCATAATATAACTTTTGTAAACGAAGCAAATTTTGTAGAACTTTATAATAATTTTGTATTAAAATGGTTAATTTTTGCGCTGTATGTGGTTGTTGTACCCGAACAGATATTGTTAGGGAGCATCTGGAGGACACTCTAAGGATTTGTGACGTCAGTGCAATGGGTCTATAGTCTGGCCACTACCTCATACTAAGTACGCATCTCATTGGTCAATCGGGTAGACTAAATAAATACATCTGATTAGTTAATGGTCCCTCAATGGTAGCGGTAACCAAGAATTCCTGGTTAATAGTCCATCTAACATAATCTGGTTAATTCAACCATATACAGGGTGTCCCCCCAAAAATTCCCTCTTTAGAAATCACTCTTGTGCGTTATTATACCTTTGTGGATTTAATTTAATTGTACATGAACGGCGGAAGTATTTACAACTTACCTTCGTCCAAATAATTTAACACTTCGGTTACACTTTGCGTTCACGTATAAATTGTTACGACAAATACTCGTTGCTTTGTAGTCATTTGAACCATTCTTACTCGAACTGACGATAGACGAATTTGTATTTTGACATTTTTGTGTTGCTGTTCGTTTTACAAGCTATTTTAAATTCCCAGCGGTATAACAAGGCACGTCCAACAACAAAAGAGTGATTTCTATATAGGGGGACTTTTTTGGGGATACCCGGTGTTTCTTCGATTAAATATTAATTTTTCATTTATGACCAATTCAGTTTTCCTTGGGGGCTTTCTTAATTAGTTCCCAGGCTTTCGCTTTCCCCAAACTGTCAATGACGGCTTCTTTTATATTTGCGTCCAGCGTTGCATCCTGGGACAGTGCCAGAAGAATTTCGAAAATCTTGCTTTCAACAAGCTGTCGATCATTAAGAAAATAATGAGTAAAACGTTTTTATTGTGAATAAAATGAAACCAAAATGTGTTATATCGCATTACAATGTCCGCCTGTTGAAAACGGTAAAAAAATGTTTAACCCATCGAGTGGCAGCACTCTCCACTTGACAAGTAAAATCGTCTGGCGTTAGACAGAGTAAAATACTCTGGCGTTAGACAGAGTAAAATACTCAAGTAGGACGCATCAAGGATGCATGGGCTGTTTGTTTGGTTAACCCATTGAGTGGCAGCACTCTCCAATGGACCATTTGCATTATAGACTAAATTTCTAGACAAAAATTTCATCTGATGATCTAGACAAAAATTTCATCACAGCTTGAAAGAGCATTACAAAATTAGTAATATTCCAAAGTTTCGTTGCGAAATGTTGTAAAATGCGGATAATATAGCCTTGCAAAATTTGCAATTTTCAGTCATTTT
>CACRXK020001322.1:441-56197 GCA_902702795.2 Paramuricea clavata | reverse complement strand
TGTGAGTTCTACGACTGTGCACGATTGGGTATACCCACGATAGAGGATATAAGACCGTTGTTGGGTGAACGTACCCTACTTGTTCTCGATGACCTAATGATCTTAGCAATGTCAACTAAGGAGGGTACTGAAAATTTGAACAATTTAGCGACACGTGATAGCCATCATTTAAATCTCTCTATATTTTTTGTGTGTCAAACTTTAAATTATGGTAATGGAAAATTACGAAGTATGCGTGTGAATAGCATGTATCATCTTCTTTTTAATAATTACACTGATACTCGAGATATCGAATTGATAGCGCGAAATAAAGGCATCCGTCTACAGACAATACGCAAAATATTGGCGGATGTGGGTAAAAAACAATACGGCTATGTGTTGTTTGACGGATGTCCTCACACGCCCGCCAATGCACGTGTTCGAACGGGTATATTGCCCAATGAATGTACAATAATTTACAATACAGAAAAACAATTTGTATAAATTTATTAATAAAATTATAAAAGTTACATGTATTGTTGAAATGCTTCTAAATATGTTTTACAAATTTGACCCTTACCCTTATTACATTTATCCTTATATATATTAATCATGTTGGGATATTCGCCATATACTAACTGTTTTAATTTGTTTTCATTTTCTAAAAGTTCATTTTGTTTAACAGAAAATTTGTCGATAATATCCACGTTGTTATAGAAACTATGTAAAAATAATAAACACCATGCACCACAGGTCTTGCTAATATACGATTGACGTTGTAATTGCACATATACAGAAAAGTTACAATGTAAACTACGGAAATAATCAAGCCAGTATTTACGACCAAAAAAACGCAGAGTCTTGCCAAAACTATCAAAAATATATAATATCTTGACGGTCTTTTACAACACAAACCCAATGTGTACCAGGTTTATCGTCCTCGTCGGTATTCCACACCCAACAACATCGATTTTTGATATTTTTTTTATATTTATTTGCGGGGTAACATCCCAAATAATATGTATTGATAACGGTATTTTCACTAGCCAATTTATCAATGTCGTCTGTGTTTAAGAATTTACTTATAAAACAGATTAACGACGTCATCTAATCTGAAAGATACCCTCTTGCTTTTCTCTGTTTCCCTTTACTTTTTGCTATGGGGGTGGGGATAGCTGAAGGTCCCGGTTTGCTAGCTTGTCCACTTTGACTCAACATTTGTTTGTACTGTTCTTTAATGGTTTTATTTCGAATATATGAAATGGGCATATTTGTTTTTTTTAATAACAGTAACACACGACGCCGGCTATGGTCGTTTAAATTGGGTTGAGTTTGTACGTAGTTTCGTGTTAAATCTTCCAACATATCCTGATAGGATATATTCAAATCATTGCTACCATATCGAATGCCTTGAGCAGTAGGTTTTACATTGTGTTTTTGGAAATGTTGCTCTATTTTTGCTGCCGATGCAGCAACTGTGCCGGGTTTATGACCCGCACCCGACGCACCGGCCGTCACGGGTACAGGATTATTTTCCGGTGCCACAGTATCATCATCTACAGCTTGATCAAGACCGATCGATTTTCGATAACTATCCGTTTTTCTTAGATAATTAATGATGTCGTTGCCGGCCGTGGAAGATTTATCTCTAACAGATTTTTTAACTTCCTGACGACTTTCAATAAGACCAGCCTCTTCGCTGCTTCGTTTTGCATTATTCAATATCTCATCTCGTGCATTATTTTTTGTAAGCATGTCCATCAAACTGTTAAATTTATTTGCGTCGATCAACGCTAACCGCTTGACTTCTTTGCCCATTTTCTTTTGTATGCGTTTTCTTGATCAGCTCCAGTTGTCTAACAGCTTTCCGAATATAACCCAGAATGCGTAGATCTTCTACGAGCGTAAATTTTATATCTTTCTTTGGACAATCTTTACCCGTAATATGTTCTAAAACAACGCGGTCACCATGATCTATTTGAATATCAAGTTTATTGCGAACAATTAAACCGCAAACGTGTAACAGATGTCGTGTGATAGTCGGTGAAATTTGTTGACTTCTTTCATCAAAATCTAATTTCATAAAATTAGAAACACAAGGTATGAGACGATTTTCTTTCTTCTTCTTTTCAATTTGTTCTTGTAAGTGTAACAGCTGTTTAAAAAAACCTTGCATTACTTGATCATTTTCATCATCACCATCATCATCACAATTTTCAAAATTGCTTTGAAAATCGGAAATATTTTCATCTTCATTGCCCGGTTGAATATTTGTATTTTCTTCATCTACTTCTACAGCTTCTACATCGGGCTGATCGGTATTTTCAACATTTTCTAGGGTGGCGACATCCACATCGACATTATCATCATTATCATTATCATCATCAGTGTCCGAATAACCCGTTAGGTTTGTGTTTAATTCGTTAAAATCAGTATTTTCAGCCATATTTTGAAATTACACTATGGATGTGAATAGTCTGAATATTTACTCCTTTATCACTGATAATTACAGTGTGTGGTGGTCGCGGTCGACATACAAAAGCTTCTGGTTTCTTACGGGGACCGAGTTTTAACCCATCGCCTCCTAGCGTGTGCAACGGCATATTGTGCGAATGACAAAAGTATGTGTGTGTAACTGCATTTTATCTATTTTTTGGGTTTACCAAACCATTTCTTTGCCCAGTATACACCACCTTTTTGATTTTTTCGCCTTAACTTTCTGTGTTTTTTTCTCACGCTTTTTTTACGTGCAAAAAATGACGTGACTGTCTTAGCCATTGCCTAGCGGGAAATACATGTGTTTATCATTTTTTTGGTTTTTTATTACAAAAATTTTCTAGCCAAATCGTTAATTTGTTTTTGTTCTTTTTTGGATTTTCCTTTCATCCATGAATTAACACCCAAGATATCACCACCACCTAGGATATAAATAGATATAGACCTAAGCTTATTACCACCCATCAGTAAATAAATTCCAACCACCTTTTTGATTTTTCAATTTTCGATTCCCACCTTTTTGGAATCTTTTTGGTACGAAAGCTTTTCGAAAATAATGTAAATTGCCTTTTCCACCTTTTTGTTTTTTATACCGCACACAACAACGTCGCTGTTTCTTCTTCATATTTGAGACAAAACTGATTTAAGTTCATGTTATACTTCGTATTTTAAACGTGCTTGTGTCCCAAATCCAACACTCATTTGATTTCGAAATTCCCCAATACAAATTAGCTGTTGTGCAGCTGCCGTGTCTTGGTTAAAATCAATTTTTACACTCAAATTTCCGCTTGTTGAATTGGGTAAAACTTGTGAGAAACCATCATACCGTAATCGGATACATATTCATTATATGTACACGGCATTTCACTATGGCGACGATCCAAGGTTTGACGTAAATTAACGTAGGCCTCTGCTGAATTTGTGATTACAGGGGGTATTTCGGCTTCATTGATGCTGACAGCAAAACGCGCGATATCAGGAAAAGCTACATGATAAGGTGACAATATATGCGAGCCGTTGTAACGGTCTTGGGATACAATTTTTGATATAAGACGTGTAGGTCGTGCACCATTGAAGATATCTTTATGTTGAATATGTCGGCTATTTTGAGGTACGGGTATTGCAACATACCGGTGTGTGATTTTATAATAACGACATTCTTCACCTTTTTGAATCATCAAATCATTAATGGCTCCCGATAATTACGCATTGGGTTTTAAAATTGGTATGGATAATTTTAAATCACGCATTCGTAAATCTAACAAGGTACATTCGGCAGCCGTACCATAGATGACTTTGGTTTTTTCTAATCTTGTTAAAACCACTTTGATATCAAATGATGTGGGTACATACCTTTTAACACGACCCAATAAATCCAATTTATCAATACAAGTATGAATTACGGCCCGGTTAATTGCATTATATCGTTGCCGTGCACCAATATTTGTATTACCGGTCGCATTCGTACTATGATGTAAATTTGTGATCACATCCATATGACCTGGTGTGTCACGAATCATTAAATTAATTTGCTTATCATCCAAATATTCCGAAGGAACGGTTGTTAGAAAATCATGAGTATACTCAAGTTCATTTTCTTTACTGGATTGAGGGGTAATTAACTGATTATTTAAATACACAGCTTTGGTTTTCCACCCATAACGTAACAGGGCTATGTTAACACACGCATTTACAGTGGCTGCCTGTGCGTTCCCATTAGCCGATGTAACAAGTCGTAATTTTGCTGATAATTTAGCATCTTCCATATCTATTACACCATAATCTTGTCGATTATGCATGAAGGTATAAATTTCAGCATTTTCGGTCGAAGGATTGGGTAGTAATTCAAGAGTACGCATTTCTGCAAATGTATCATTATGGGGAAATGTATCAAATAATGTCATAGGCCCCACAAAACCACTATCATGTTCTTCAATAGGTTCTGCCTCCTCTTGTTTTTTACGTTTCATCCTGACGGTGTTCAATGAACTAATGAAACTATTTTAAAAAAACAGTTCCTTTTTAAAAAAAATACACACACACTGATTTTTTTAGTTTTTTTATTTAAAAGTCAAAAAAATAATATTTTTACAATTTTAATAGTAATCCTCGTCATAGTATCTTTGCGCTCGTCTACGACGACGTCGGGGTGCTGGGGCATCCATCCATGCGGGGGGTGGTCTATGACCCCCTTGATTATTTACACTTTGTGTTGGTTTTCCAGCAGATTTTTTACCAAAAATACTACCTACAACGCTTAAACCGGTATTTAATAACATCGGTAATGCCATCCCCAACGCTATTCCTGCAGCGGGGCCAAAACCACCTATTTGTTTTTTTACTTTTCGTAATCTCTTCTTCTTTTTATTCGCTATTCTTCGTTTACTACCCATAGATTATTTTTAAAATTTCCGGAGCTATAGCAGCGGCACGCGGACCGCTTTGCTGTGGTTGTTTAGGAACTCTGGGTTGTATTTTACCAACCCTTTGTATTTTGGGATTTGGCGCGTAACCTGGATTTAACTGCGGTGGTGGACAAATTTTATCCGCAGCACGTTCTTCAACGGTTGATGCTTTACCCTGTAACACATACAAACGTGTCCCTTTAACAGCTTTACGTAGTCTGATTGCTGCATCGTGAATGATGATTTCATTTTACATTTCATCGTATATATTTAAAATAATGGATAATTTTGATCGGTTTAAGACACCCGCAGCCAGTGCAAAACTATCAGTGTCATATCCCGCTGTTCGTTCAAAAATAAATTTCACATTCTCGTCTAAATCAGCAACATTTCGGACGGTCAATAAACAATTTGGAAGTGGTGCTTTTACCGTTGAATTTGATACAGGAATTATTATCCGATTATTATTCATTTGTTCATAGCGTTCAAATAATAAATATCGTTTTAGGGTATAATAATGTCGAACTGCATTTGTACGAAGTGGCGCGCCGTAATCTTTACCACCGTAAAAAAAACCACCACCTGTGGCGGGAATTTCACGACCTGTTAGTTTGCTAGTAACATCCCATTTTCGTGCTACTGATAATTTATAACCCCCCAAAAGACCCGTAACATGTGCCACAGTGTAATACATTAGTTTATGTGACAATTGTGCTTTAACTTCCGAGCTGTATTCATATTTTACAGGTACAAGTTCTTTAGGACGATTGGCTTTTACTTCTAAATCAATCTTTAACATTTTTTCTTATTCCACAACACACTCGATATTCACAGATCCGCTGCTAAAAGGTATTAGCGTATGTGTTGTATCATAGATTGTAACTTTAAATTCGTTAATTTTACTTTTGATTAATCTACGACGTGTACTCGGCGGTGTATATGTAGCCAATGCACCACTACCTCGATCGCTACCGTTTAAAGGTATAATAGCCAACAAGGGTGCATATGTATCGCCAACAACAGACATTTCCAATTGTTCACAATATACAAACATTTTATCAATACCATTGGAAATATCGGGAAGGGCTTTACCCATGAATGAACAAGCAAATTTATTCTCTCCACTTGCATTTGTTTTATTCATGAAACGGTACCAATCATGGGGTGGTTGTATTTCAATATTAAAAAAAAAAGATCCTTTTTCCCATTCTGATTTTGTTTTAACAACGTCTGGATGAACCTTTATTTCTTGCAAACCTAGCATGTATGCCAAAGATTGGGTAAAGACCATTTCAAATTCGTCACCTACTGCGGTATTTTGGGAAAAAACTTCGAATACTTGATGGGGGGGTTTTGTTGAAACTCTTTTTATATGCGAGTCAGAATGCCAATATTCACGCTCGATATTGTACGTTACACCGACACGGTTATTATTTAAAATTGTAAAATTAACATCATATTCGGCAACAAATGTGTTCAACGTATCGAGAAGTTTTTGTAACGTGTAGGAACCCGGGGGTAAATACATCATGTCGGTCTTAAAAAAAATTTCGATACCAGAATCAGAGGATGTAGGAAAATGCATAAAAAGCTGTACACCACATTGCTCATTTTGCACATTTTCAATCGTTAAAGGATACGAGAAATTTAAAACTCTCATAAATAGCTCTTTATTTTCCGCATCCAATAATGTCGGCAAAGGCATCACAAACTCATTAGTATAATTCGTACCACCCACATCGTTTCGTGCATTACTAACAATTTGAATATTCATAGCGGTTGCAATTCACGACGATAAAATATTCCGCTGATTTCCTCACCCTGCAGATCCTCAAGCGAATACGTGACGGGATCGGAAATGTACACCTTTTTAATACAAAAGGTTTCTCTTACCCAACGTCTTAAACTTGATTTTTCAAAAACATTATTTTTAATTCGCGCGATACGAACATGTTGACCCTGTTTTAATAGACGTACAGGTGTCGGATTACCATTTAGTAATGTTTTCAATCTTAGAAATGTGTCAGGTTTTTTACCTCGTTTGTACACGTCAAAAGGTGTTTGATTATATATTCCACGATGTGGTGCTTCATTATATCGTTCGATAATCAATTTCAGATTTTCTATGTATCGATGACCTTGATCTAAGCCGGTCATTGATCGCATTATACTCTGCTTTAGGGTTTCAATAAATCGTTCGGCATGTACGGCTTTCGTCTCCCAATTGTAAGTGTGAAAAAGTGTGAAACCATATTTCTTACGCAAATCCCTTTTAATCAACGCAAATTCTGTCCCTTCATCACTTTGAATTTTTAAAGGAATTTCTTTTTCTTTTATAAGTATATCTTCAAATTTATTCGCCACATTTCGAGCCGTTTTCGTCTTTAAGGGACGTACAAAGGCATAACGAGAATAAATATCGACACACACAAGCAAATAACGATATTGGTTATTAAATCTTGATAAATTATTCAAATCTGCTAAATCAATACTCCACTGTGCATTACGACTATATATATTAATGGGTAATCGTTTATATTTTGTAAATTTTCTACTATGTAACGTATACGCTTGTTTTTGTTTATCATTTAATTTCTCGTGTTTTAACAGACGCGATGTTTTTTTAATCAGTTCTTTACTTGTCTTCCCCATTTTTTACTAAAAAAATTAATATAACATATGTTTGTCAATCATTTCAGAATACATATCTTCTATAATAGTTACATTGTCATCGTTTTTGATCACGGCAAGATAGTCATACACATATTCATCATTCATTTCAGATGTATATAGTAATACAGCTTCTTTGCAAGATTTAATTTTTTCACGATGCATCACAGCTATAATAAGCGATACGGCTTTACGATACTAAAAAAAAGGGAAATTAATGAAAAATTTGTGTAAAACTATCCATCGACATACCGCTAGTTTCACACAATGCGTTTAAACGCACAACAGTGTCTAATACATTCTGTTTTAAATCATTATCCAATAGTACATTGAATTCACCTTTAAAATTGTAAAATTCTAATGCCTTTTCATACGTAATAGTTTCCCTTAGCATCTTCATCAAGACCCCTTTAACAACACAGCTTACGCGGTTTTGAAAATTTGCCGAAAAACCATATAGTTTTATATTCTCATACCAATTATTAAATTTTGTTACCTCTTCATCGGTGGGATCTATAGTGCGTCTCTTTTTCGCCGGTTGTTTGCCAAGACCAGATTTTGCAGGTTCTTTGCGTTTCGGGTTCTTTGCGGTGGTTGAATTTGCAGTGGATGGAAGTAACGTCGGCGTCATCATTGATTCATCATCAACATCTTCCTGATGTTCCACTTTAATGAGAAATTCGTTGATTTTTTTGGCCACATAGGTCCAATTTTCATTCTTTGAGAAGTAGGCTTTTGCCCATTGCTCTTCCCATTCCCATTCCCCTTCAACATCGGCGATTGCTTGTGATGTGGGGATATCGTCTTCCAGACCGTCGGGAACATCTGCCATGAGAACATCGGGGGGTCGAGTAGCTTGTAGACGCACGAGGACCAAACCGCGATATTCGCTATCTTTCAAGACGATACGAACCACATTTTTCTGATAATCTTCATATTCGTCGATAATGGTGTAGTAGGTACCACCTTTCTTGCAGGTCTTCAGAGATTCGTAAAAGGTGCGAAGCTGCTCGACCGTCATCACAAATTTCATTTTATATAAACTCTTGTCACCCGATTGCGTAGGTGATGAAGAAGCGATGCAACATTTCTCATTCCAACGCTCATACCATAACATTTTTTTTGTTTTGTTCTGGTATGCACCCAATTCGGTAACATGTGAAGCATTTCGCTTCTCATACATCTCAACACCGCCTACTGATACCTCTCGTTGAAGTTGCGCCATCTTTACAATGTGAGATACTGAATTTCTACTACAGCATTTTATAGACCGCGAAACCAAGTCCGACAAGCAATGCGGTATTGATCAAAAACTCTTTAGCAATTACACCTTTAATATGATCACATATCTTATTATAAATCTCGGTTATTCTAGTGAGGTAAAAACATTTATTTTCAGAAGTTGAAAAATCGATATAACCATATAAGGTCACAAGTATATAGGCTGTAACAATTACTCGAAAATATCCCGAAATATCGCTAAAAGAATCATCAGCTACTAATAACAGCATTAAATCACAACATTCTTGTTTCCACAATAACTTTTGTATAGGGGTCGAATATATTTTTAGATAATGAAGCAATTCCTCATTAAATAACTCTCTTACATATTCACTTTGAGATTCCACTAAACCGCACCACGACGTTGTCGTATAACGCTGCATTTTAAAAAAAACACACACACAGCACACATGTTTTACAACTAATGAGTGTATTTTCATCTCACATACAACTTATATAAATGTGCGTATATAATAAGGGGTAATACACTATCATCAATAATCATACGTTCGGTTAAAAATCGTTTTCGAATACCGTTAATATTACGTGCATAACACGAATTCGGTGAAAAAAGCCATTGTATATAAAACACAAATCGTGCAATTCTATTCATTTGTCCACTACCGCATAGCCGGAGAACAAGGGTTCCGTTGAAAGTATAATGTTCCGTCTGTTCACTATTACACCATTGTAAGATAAGTACTACATTATAATAGCTAGCTGTTCGCCGTGTAATATCGGCTTTTAACACATATGTAACAGGGTATAAAATACCCATATGTAAAACTGTAAATGTATTTTGTAATAATTTGTATTTCTTTTCCTTTTGTTTTTCAAAAAATAACTTCTTTCTTCTGTTTATATAACTCATCCTTTCAACCTGTGCAAGATAAGGGATAGTATGTTGTATCTTCATAAATAGACACCGTGGCATATGACGCAATTTTTTTCATAATATCATATAACCGCGTAGTAATATGGATCTTGTCAGGTACCAAATATGTCTGACGTATATTTTGTTTTAATACCGCATCCTTTAAACCACACGCCATGCCGTCCTTAAGCATACCAAAAAGTCTTTTTAAAGCGTCAATACACGTCGTTGAATATAAAACATACCCCCCAGTTAAACGCTGTGTCGATACATTTCTTTCAGGTAGTAATGAAAATTTACGACGTATAAAACCCTCGGGAAAACCAATATAAAATGCATATTCATCGCCGTTAATATGAACACAATCATAACAATAATCTATATCTTTAATGCTATCGTCATACAAAACACCAGAAGACCAGCGTTCACACAACACACAACTACGCATAACCCCAGTCATATTGTTTCTGATATTTTAAATTGGTCAAATTCTGACAATAATTATAATTTGAATAAGGTATTGAATTAAGTGCGTACCAGATTAGATCGTCTTTGAACCAGATGCCGTAATTTTTAATCAAATAGTAATCAAGTTCCGTTTGACAATAATCCAACGTATTCTTGTAATGCAAAAATGTATAATTACACTGTTTAAAAAACTCTTCTAACTTATGTTTTAAAGCGCCATCTTCAAAACTGCACCAACCAACAGCCGTGATAGTAAAATTTGGAGAATCTAATTCTTTTTTTATGATGCGTCGTACATACATTCCACGACAGAAATACTCCACTTCGAAACGTACATAATCAGTAGTACATTCTAGTAATTTTAGAAAACATAAATTCACACGATAGATTTGATCGTTGCACAAAAGACAACGTCGACGATTCATTGTTGATAGAAAATAAAAAAAATAACTCTCTTTTCATAAAACCCTCTAATCATATTTAATGCCTATATTTGGGCATTACAAATAAAATTGTAAAATTATTGGGAATCTAGCTAATATTTACTGTAATCTACGTCTATATAAAGCAACATTTAAAATACCAAGTAGCAATGAGGATAGCAATACCGGATGGAAGAATGTTCTGTGCTGTATAAAATATTTTTCACCTTATTTTTTAATCGCCCTGCTTTTTAGCGGGCGGCAAAAAAAACAAAAAAACTATAAGTACCCTGGCCTTTTTATAAAACCAATCATTCGTTTACGAAAGCTATTAAGATGGTAAACAACAGATACAGAAGACGGCGTACATATCAATATGGTGGGAATTTTAAGGGGTCAAAATATCAACGTGGGAAACCGACACAAAAACAAGACGGTGGTTTCCTAAGTAGTTTATTTGGTGGGGGGAAAAAATCAAAATCACAACCCATCAATCTAAATGTAAATCAAAGACAGGGTAATCAGGGTAATCAATCACGTCGTTATCAACCCTACCCTCGACCACAATATCAATACTACAGACCACCACCAAATTATTATTACAGACCGCCACCACCCCGCAGACGTAGAGGTAGGAAGGCATAGGTGTTTTTTTTAATAAAAAACAGAACACAAAACCAAACAATCACTTCTATTCTATGTAGAAAACGATGGGAAAAAAAACAAAACAACAAGGTGGTAATTTGTGGATGTTATTTTTGTAAAAAATACGTATTATGAATAAAATCTTCTAACAAAATGAAACGTTTTCACATTCTGATGTGTGTCTACATAGATAACATAATTTCTTTTTTTCTAATATATATTTGATTACAGGTCTAAAATGACATATTCGCGGAGGGTATAATGTTAAAGGTCTCTGTTTATTTATAATCCATGTATGTATGTATGTTAAAGAATCCATTTCATGAAAACAAACACCGCAACCCCCACCAACTTTTGGACAGCTATAAACGCCGTACTGATAAATACATGTTCTATCACACAAACACTTTATCGTATAACGTTTAGCAATAATTTCAACAACCGATTCCTCAACATCGCAACAATCTGTCCAACACACGTAAAATAATTGCAATTCATTTTCACTTGAACACCCCCGCATATATGACGGTGTCGTATAACTAACACGTTTTAATACGGCTTTTGTCTGCACGCCACATTTACAAGGATCACGATATAACATGTAGAAAATGTACTCTTCAATCTCATTCATAATTCCCACGTATGCCATACTCGTTTCATTTTCGGCTTCAATTTGAAAACCACAAAAATACCCGCTAAGTTCGCCACGGGTATAATGTTTATCTGCACAAACATAATAAGCGGTTTCATTATAGGTGATCAAACTGACATATTCATCACAACAACATTTAATTTTTTCACATATGACTTTTTCGCAACCCACTTTCCACACTTTACACACGCTGCAGTCACAAATCATGATACACAATAATAATCTGTTTTTTCGTCAAACACGCTACTATATAACAACTATAAGTAAGTATATAGACTCATATTTAGTATACCCAAATATGGTCATAGTATTTTTTACTTACAAAAAATTTAACGCTATAAAAATGAGATTGGATCATAATATTTTAAATTCATTTTTACACAATGTCAAAGTGTAACTATTGTCCCGCAGATAAAAACTGTAATTGCGGTATAAATTGTATAAATTGTTTAAAAGCAAAACAATTATACGATTGTGCACAGAGCATACTACACACTCAAAAAAAACAACCAACGCATACACATAACTGCGGTATAACGTCAGAAGTATTGGCAGTTTACAAACCAGAAGTATTGGCAGTTCAGAAACAAATCCTCGACACAGCAATAAAAGAAAATCGAGCAGAATTATTAAAAATTAAAGAAGAAAAAGCACTAATTTCACCAATAAAACGCTCATTACAAACAAGTGTCGAAAAAGACCAGCCACAGTACTATTGTTATTTGCATATGAGATGTCAGTTCAGCAAGTGTTGCGACGATTGTGAACTTATAACAGACGATGAGTAAACGCAAAATCGAAGAAGTTGAATGTAATAGTAGTAGTGATGAGTATAATAGTAGTAGTGATGAGTATAGTAGTAGTAGTGATGAAGACACAGATACTGAAAATTCAATATATTTTGATACACGTGATAATTATGTACACCCTGATATCGTACGAGAAAATATTAGAAAAAGTTTACAATGTAATAAAATGGTCGAAGCCATGAAAAATATTATGCAAACAAAATAAAATATTATTGTAAATCTACACGATACTGTTCTAAAATGTCGTAATTTTCAAATACTCGTGTTATTGTATCTTCTTGCCGGCACCATTCATTCATGACAAATAAAAAACATATAAAATCATTTACGCTTTTATCAGCGCCAAACGGTCCGATTCTTTCCCCGGTAAACTTCCAGCGTGAAAAATCTTCATGTTTATTTACATCATCCATAGACACCCACGAAAGCCAGGGACCCTCATTATTTTCTTTTTCTTTAAACATCTCATATGCTTTTGATTTACCAATACATTGATATTGTTCATCTTGCTGCGTACAGTAATTTTTATATGTTTCATCATACCTAGGATGATAGCGGGCTGGTGGGCTGTCGGGGCGGGTCAAAGGGTGTACTTTTTCACATTCCTCAAAAGATGAAACATCATCATCATCATCATCACCATACATAGCCGTCATTGAATCACAGGAATCTGCATCTTCTAAAATATTACATGCTTGTAGACGATCGGCTAATCGTATCGGTGCAGTAGCAGGAAAAATTTCACGTTTAATTACCTCATCCATAACGTAGTAAAAGGGTATAACTACATGCATAGCAAAGTAAAATGATTGTGGTTATCCCTCAACCCAACACTTATATATCCCGCACAATTTACTACTCTTGCAAGTAAATATTGTCTATATATTCGTCAACATCCTGATAACGTTGTACACTGTATGGCCGCCTTCGTTGTAGCTTCGACATAGCTAAGGTATATAATAAACTGGATTTAGCCATCACTTTTTCACGATTTAAATAATGTGATTCAAAACACCATTTATTAATCAAAACATCGTATATATTTTCAATATTATACCAACACTTTTGCAAAACTGACGAGAATAATTTTAACCACACATCCCTACACACAGCATTCTCTGTAACTGTCAACACCCATCGCCACATATAGCGTGCCACGATATTGTCTAACAAATCATCTGCCTCATTACTATTCCAATTCTCCGGTGCGGGGGGTATTTCAACGCACTCATCAAAAATAACAAACGCATTGAAATTTCGAGGTACACTATTCACAGCCATTTTTTCGTTTTTCACTAACACGTTGTTGTTGTTTACCGTATGTTGCTTTGTACCAACACATAATATCGTAGCCGGACACGATCATTTTATTTATAAAAGGTGCTTCATACAACGAATTGGTCACGGGTTTAACTTGCGTTAACCGATTCCAAAATTGTAAAATATAATACTTATCGGTCACCGTACATGTTTTCATACATGTCATATTAACACCTGCAGGTAAGATATCACACAACACTTTTTCAAAATCAACAACATTTATTTTTACACTGTATAGTTTCTTATAATCGTTATAGAATATAATCATAACACACATGTTGAATGTAAATGTCAAACTAAATAACCCTTCGTCATTCTACTGATAAATACTACGATGAAACCAAGTCATATTCGTATTCTGTTCTCTTGTCATACTACGTGTCATTCTTCCACCAACACGTTCCTAAAAAATGGACAAGAAAAAACAATATTACGGTCTACATTATATTTATCAACGTAAATGTTCTTGCCACCTATGTTGGGTTGAAACATTGAAAATAGAAATTGAAAAATCAAGAAAAAAAAACTCATCAAGACTGGAAAGGTAAAAAACTAAACTAACCTCTTTCGTCATTCTTTCAACAAACGGTTTAGATTTTTCCCTTGCAATTTCTACTTTCTTTTGACGATACCAGTATGTTAAATTTATCCCGGTATCTTGCTCCAATTTCAACATGGCATCGTTTTTTTTCCACAAACCTCGCCAATAATCCATCGTTTAGGTCTGCTATCTCTCAAAAAATTTCCATGTGTGACAGCGAGGGGGACAGAGACATTCCTCAATAATTGAAATTGCATTTGCCAAAGCAATACTTCGTAAAAGGTGGAGTCATTTTGTATCAATTCGGGTACAAAACCTTTCTCTACCAAAGTGCTTACTAAAGTTGTAATATCCCATTCCGGCTTTTCTATTGGTGCAATACCGTTATTAGGGTTAGATATATTAAATGTTTTACCGTTCATCCAGTGTGCAACAACAAATTCCCAACGATCGGCTTCGTAACCGTATAACGACATACTGATGCATATGAAATGAAAAAAAACTACTAAATAGAGTTGATAAAATTAAAATATTCCTCATGCCCTTATTTGGTCAACCAATTTTAACACAACATAGCTCTCATATAATCCACAAAACAGCGTGACAGTAACACACCGGTATTTTGTAAAATATATTGAATTATACGTATGTCATCGGCACTTGTTGAATAGTTTATGTATGCTTCGCACAAGGAATCAGCAACACCTTCCAACAGTTGATTATCCTCAAACAGCAAGCAATTGTCAACTATCTTATAACGAACACATGTGTAAACGCGTAAACCTATAACGTTCACATGTGAAACCTTAAAATATTCCTGATGCCAACACATACAACCCAATCGATAATGTGCGTGAGGGAGGTTCTAACCATACAATAGTGTGAATATTTTCATAAAGCACATCATCATAACACCAAACTAATGGGGTAAAACCTTTATGGTTACCCAATTCAAAAAAATTTACTATATTACGATGAAACTCCGATACTTTACGTTTATACTGATAACACGTTGAACGCCACGCCGTAATCATGTCTACGACAATCACGATTTTAGATCGACGTTTAAATACATTATTTAACAGCGTCGAATTTAATACAGCTATGAGTAGATTACGGTGGAAAATGGAAGATGACCATATACGGACATTAAGAAAAAAACAACATTATAAAGGTGTGTTACAAACAATTATCCATATCAATTGTTAGACGATGGCAAAAACAAACTATGTCGACCACCCTATTAACGCATATCACAAACTATTTTACTACAATAATACACAGAATCACTACCGTGTTGCTTTAGTGAAATATCTAGATTCTGTCTTACCGGAAAGCACACATCTATACATACGATTACAAGTACCTACGGTACGTTACCCGATCTACCCGCTATTTCTGCGTCCGCGAGAACGTATGATGGTGCATACGGTAAGTACGGCTTTTTTACAACCCTAATCCATAGTAAAAAACTTAACATGTGTATCTTATAGATTCATGGGCAAAAACAAAGTATGGAAAATGTCGCTGTAAAGATCAGCATGGAAAAGTATCTCGAAGAGCGAGCATCTAACAACCCGTACTATACATTCAGAAACATTCAAAGAAACAATCTAGAAATTATAGACGGTGTATTTGTAATTCAATAAAAAACTATTTCTCTACAAAAGTTCGTCCGTGTGTGTACATATTCTTTCTTACTAGCTCAATAACAAATAACGACACTAATACCCCCGTATTTTCTAAAACATAGCGAATTACATTTTCACTTTTACCAACCCTTGATATAGCATAATTAAAACAACCTATAAAACGTACATCAAGCTCATCACTACCCAATACTGGATAATCTGACATCAAATTAGAGCTAGTCGCATAGCTTCCAAGACCCCAATATGTCATTTTATAAAACACTGTCTTAAAAAGACGGTCTGGTAAAATCGTCGCCGTACTACGATAGAATACATCAATGCATATTATACTATCTAAAAATATAAGTCTCCGATTCCGTGTGTTTTCACCAATAAAAAATACATGATCAATGTTTGAATAAAGTACATTGTTATAATACCACGTCATCTTCTCTTTGCCACAATGTTTTCTCTTAAACCATTTCACTAATGCTAGCTCAAAAGCTTCCCCTTTTTCCATTTTTTTCTACAAGACACCACCGCCTTTTTTGTCCTTTTCTTCAACCAATTTAACAGCTTGAAAAACCGACGCTTCTAGTTTTTGTAAAGAATCTCGCATCTCCACCATTTTCCCATTAATATATGCTACATGTTCTAGACTTGTTTCACAAAATTGGTCCAAGGGTTTCATCATAGCATCCCGTAACGCATGTTGCTGTAGTTGTAGTTGGTAATCTTGCAACTGTAGCGATTCCCTTTTCTCCACGCACACGTTACAGCCGCAATCCTTATTACAAGACATTTTTTTGTGATATTTTTTTGTCAAAAAACCCTGATTTATAGGGAACATTTATTGATTAAAAACCATTTACAAACCATTTACATTTACAAATTACGATGTCCATATTTAGTCATATCTTTTTTCCCACATTTTCAATCACTTCCGCTCATTAATATTTGTCTTTTTTCCCACATTTTCAATCACTTCCTCTTTCTGTCAAGAAATAAAAACATATAAATATAAGTTGCGGACAGCATTATTTTTAAGTAACGCTTACCTGTGAATTCAGCACTGCATAAACGAGCGGGAAAGTTGACAACTAAAGATACGCACTACCCAATTTTTTTCACCCTGCTTTTTTAGCGGGTGGTATACAAAGAAAATAAAAAATATTAAAAAATGTGTGAACGTCCTAAAAACTGGTCAGGGTCAACAAAGGATGAACAACAAGAGTTATTCATCCATATTTTATCATACGTGACAACCAAGCAAGAATTGAAAGAAAACAACAACTGTTTACAACATGATACTTTTCTTAAAAATGCACGTAGACTAATCGAGCAAAATTGGGCCAAAGCTGTATGGTGTTTCTATCAATGTCTTCAGCAATGGGGTGTCGACTATCTACCAGCTGCGGGTGTTGAAAATAGGAAAATTCTCGACGCATTTGAACATAGCAAACTTTATACTATAAAAGTCTTAAGCATGCGTCCAGACGGTAAAAGAAAAGCATACGTCGAAGTATACGGCTACATTGATGAAAATGAACTAGTAAATGAAATGAACTATTGATACTTTACCTTTACTTTAATTTTTGTCCTATCAATTTTATAATGATACAACTTTATTTCAGGATCTCTTGTTCTTAACGTAGTAATGGATACAAGCTCTCGTGGTGGGTAGTATATTATCTAAAAAAATTTTAAAATATAATTTCCGCTCACACATTTTTACATTGTTTTAATGTACAAAAGGTTGAATGGATTTTATATATTATTACCCCATTCATAATGACGGTGAACAAGAATGTGAACAGCAATAGTTATTACAAACAATTTTTATACATTTTTTCTGTAAAATAAATATATGTCTGACTCTTAACGTAAGGCTAGATGCAATAACTTAGGAGGGATTCGAACCCCCATTGACTTAGGACTTTGATACCCTAACGCGTAACCACGGGACCTAATGCTTCCCCAATGGGTTCACATAGTATCCCTTTCCGCCACACCGCCTACAAATAGCTTTGCGTTAAGCCGCCAGACAATATACTTTACACTTATTTGGCTTTTAACTACCTTTTACTCTTCCCTTGCGGTTATTACGGGTATTGGATAAAACTTGTCATGCGCATTAGGGATATAAAATGTTTTATATTGCTTATTTTCTTAGCGAATTATTACCCGGATAATTAAATTTTGTAAAGTGGTAACACAAAAAAATCCTGTGACGTCACTACGATTATTTAATAACAAAAATCGCCAAGGTTGCTACACACACACGCACAACCATGGCCGATTGCGGTGTAAACTGTTCTAGTGAATGCAAGAAATGTCAGCAAGCCAAACAGATATGCGAAGGGGAAAGTTGTTCACTTTCCTACAACGAGGATGACGCGTGGTTTTACGATGAAGACGAGGACTTTGCATTCGACCCGAACGGATCCAACGAATGGTTTGAGAAGGCGTTTGTTGATGGTTTAAAGGAACGCGATGAAATGGTATATGGTTATAAGAAATTAGAAGGCGAATCAGAATCAGAAGAAGAATTAAAATCAGAATCAGAAGGAGACACAGAAGAAGACACAAAAGATGAAAACGAAAATTAAAGAAAAACACAATAGTATAATGTAACCTAGTAACCCGAAAACAGGAAAAAACAAATTATGTTACCATAGTAATGGACAAAATAATTTTAGTAGGTTGAATCTGGGGATTGGAATTGGAGAATGTGGCATTCGCCGACTCCGATTCCCAGCTTTTATTTACTATTTTTTACATGGAAGACAAGAAGAGAAAATTTTGTATTTTATTTATTATAGACGATCTTCTGCTTCGCGTTTTTACACTAGAAGCAAATGATCGTACTATAATTAATTTTAAAAAATTTAATTAGGAAGTAGTTTATTTGAAACCAATTATATTTTTTTAGAAAATGTACGGTTTGGTATTATCTTCAATTTTTTTACGAAAATATCACACCGTATTTTTCTTTTGAAAAAAGGGAATGCAGGGAAACACCAAGTGGTAACACATTACACATAATTTATTAATAATTTTAAGGTAATCACCCGACAAATTATTTTAGTAATTAGTCGGGTGATTATTTTGTAATTATTAACACATTTGGAAAATATGGAAGCACCAAGTGGTAGTACACAAACGACACTTGAAAAACGGCGGCAAATTCGAACGGACGCCACTTCGGTCGACCAGGGCTTCGGGTTCGGAGCTCCGCCACGCATGCGCACGCGACGTCACGCACGTCACCTGTCAATCACGAACACGGTGAGCGTCGTCTCGCAAGGGGAACGCCCCCCTTGTATTTATCCCCCCCGTCCGTACAGTCAGCGGATGCGGTCATCGGCGCCCGCGATACTTTCACTTTTCATTCAAAGCTCCAGTTAAATCAAGTTGGTTCACACACCCCCCATTTTTTTTCGTACTTTGTTTATCATTACTACTACTAGCCTATAACAAGGTCGCATACGACGACGCGGTACTAGGCTATATGTCCTGACTCCTATATATATTTATCATTATGGAGGTACTGACACAGTATAGGCTATAGCACGAAAGATTGCATACACTACAAATTATTCCCTTTTAGGATGCGCCAGTTTTATATTTATAAACAACAAGTTGATCTTCTGCTGACATGTTTGTACTGCATGAATCAACTTGTTGTTTATATATATAAAACTGGCGCATCCTAAAAGGGAATAATTTAGTGTATGCAATCTTTCGTGCTATATAGCCTATACTATACTAATGGACTGTTCGATTTTGACTTTAAACTAACAACTAACAACTGTATTCATTCCTGCCACACAAGATCCTGCAACAACCTTCATCTTCCAAAAGCCAACACAAACTGGGGTAAACTTAGACCGACTTACTACGCTTCGATGGACTTCAACAATTTGAACTACTCAGTTGCAAACGTTAGTTCTCTGTTTCAATTTAAGACTCAATTAAATCTACTTCGTACTTAGACACAGTTATTGCATGCTTGATATATTTTAAATATATGTGTACAGTTTAGTATGCACCGTGTCTCTACACTTAATTTAATTTTGAGCATTTTTTATCTTAACTTCTGACTTCTGAATCGATTGATTCTTTCCTACCATTTGAGGCACGTTGCATGCTTACTGACTAAATTAAATTACATTTTTATGAATTATACATTAGTGGTCTATTTATCATCATTGTAACGTGCATGTGTATATATTTGTATATTTTTGTACAATTTAAATATTGACAATTATTATTGTAAATAATTGTAATTCTGATGCAGGACCCCACTGAAAAACACATAAGTGATGTGGGTATCCTGGATAAATATAATTATTATTATTATTATTATTACTGTGTCAGTACCTCCATAATGCGATATACAGGAGTCAGGACATCAGATAGCCTAGTACCGCGTTGTCGTGAGCGACCTTCTTATATGTAGGCTAGTATGCTCGGTATGCTATGCCATATTATAGACGGCCAACAGCAACAATATTGAATGTTAGAGCTAGCGAAAACTCGAGCGAAAACGCGGATAGAGTCTTAGGATTTTTACTCGTACTAAAATTCCCTCACTGAGTGTCAGTTTAATTTACAGTTTAAACATGGACGAATATAGACACACATGCATGCGTTGAAACATAATTTATGTATACAGCTTAATGCATGGTCTATAATTATATTTGTTTGTATTTTTGTCATTTTAATTGAGCGAAAGGTTCACTACATGCTAAAGAGTAAAGGTTTTTTATCCATCGCCGCTTATAAAATATTTCGTGTGAGAAAGGATCAATATTACAGAACTGTCTGTATTAAAGTGATGCTAAATACCAACTTTTGCACTTCAAGAGTAGCTAAGTCGGTAAAAACAAGGAAGCCAATCATAGGTTTGATTTCTATTTTTCAGGCAAATATTTATTACTTTGAGACTGATTTCTGCGAGGATTTCTGTTCGTCATTAGTAGCTATCTGTCAGAAAGGCACGTTTTACGCAATAATTATTGCAGCAATACTTTCACACACACACCCTGGTATTTTTTCCCTGAATTTTTAACAAATTAAGAATTTTTAGTGTTCCGTGTTCCGGAATGATGCTGTTCCGGTGTTCCGTGTTCCGGTGTTACGGTGTTCCTGGTTTTACTAATAGCCGTTTTTATACTGTTGTCAAAATCAAATAACAACTTAATTATGTCCATATAAGGTGATCAAATGTCCTAGGATAAAATTAAACTGCAGTTAATAAAGTTAAATTTAAAATTCCATAATGAACACTGAACACATGGGGCTTGAGATCAAATGTGACTGTTTAATAGCGTTATAATTTGTCAGTTTTGAATAATATCATGGATATTTTATTGCTTTTCGACAAAAACAATCCCGATACTGCTGCATGCTCACTCGTTTGTGTTGATGTCAACTTGAAATTAACATATTTAAGAAGCAGAATAATGAAAGAAGTCCAAGATTTTATGCGTAAAGAATTCGTGTTTATCAGATGTCAAGGTCAAGAAGAAATTTTTATTTCCAAAGCTAAAGAAGAAATGTTAACCATAAAGGACAATAACTTGTCCGTGCACTTCGTTGCCATTTGTCCGGATAATCCGCTCGTTGCAGGAAAGGAAAGTGAATGCACGCAATCGCATACTTCAAGTCGGTATATTTCGCCGATTACTAGCGACAAAAAAACACTATCTTAAGCTTAGGTCTTAAATCTCCAACATCCTGGTCCATCAAAGGAGTGAAGGTATATGACGAGAAAGAAATCGAGGTTGCTATTGGTAAAGAAAAGGAACGTAGAATGTTTTGGAATAAGCATGCTAAAAATCTCTCCAAACCTTCGATGACAAAAGTCGAGATATATGAGACCATACACAATGACTGGTGGTTGGAAAAGTCAGAGAACCTACTACGTCAAAGTGCTAGCACAAGCGATGCTGTTGCCATTGGACAATCATCAAAAGAAACTCGTGAGCATGTTAAAAAGGGCACTCTGGAGAACAACCGTCAAAAGTCGAATTATTTAAGGCAGAATTTGACAAGCTATCTAACGATGTGAAAGAGCTGGGAATAAAAGCTAAAAAAAGCCCAGAAGAGAGAGAAAGATTGAAAACCCTAAGGGAGAAGCTGGCATTGGCAAAAAGTAATTTGAGGAAAGCACATGATGCTATGAGGAAAACCCTAAAAAAACTTAGCGGATGAATTTTTCAACAAACTTACACGTTGTCGGAGTAGTCGGACAACAATTAATATAGATTTCAAATTCAAACTAGCTATAACGTATAGTAGTAATTTGACAGCTCTAATTGCTTTGAATTAATAATGGTTGGGTAAGAACACAAGGTCTTGTACTCATGGGACAAAACTCAAAGAAATAAAAATTACAAAAATTAAAAGTTTTTAAGAGTTTTCTCCCATGAGTACAAGACCTTGTGTTCTTATCCAACGATTAATTCAAAGGACAAAGCAATTAGAACTGTCAAATTTATACTACAATACGTTATAGCTAATTTGAATTTGAAATGGTTCACTTTTTTGATACACACTGTATACATGTATAAGGGAGCATCAAAGCTTTGTGTTGTTAACATAAATTATACATGCACTTACGTCGTTGCGACAAACTATGTGACAGTAATTATAAATTTGATGTTATTTACTTAAGAGGTGGCACTGACCCATAAGATCTTGAATAAAGTATTGTTACCCCAATTCTGTTTTCTGCAAAAGTTGAATAGTTCAATTTATGTCGTACGGAAATTATTCCGTCATTTGCATTGAATGAGACAACATGAGAAATATTTATACAGACTATTGAAGACTGAAAACTGCGTCCAATGCTGCGAATAAATTTATATAAAAGAATATTAGTTGGTGTGCTTTATAGACGTGCCGAACCAAATAATTATTATACATAAAAGTTAATAATATATAGTTGCTGTGCTTTCATGTGCCGAACCAAATTATAATCACATTGTTCATTTACCAAGACGAATATTTTCTCGAATATTTTGAAGAATAATAATTTCCATGTGTTCATAGTATGTCTATGGAGTTCAGGGCGATTTCAATGTCAGTGCTTCTAGACATGGAACTAAGAATATATATTAAGTAATATTCGTCAAATAAATAGCAAAAAATCCGAAATTTGAGTTCCTTAATAATTTCATTCCGTGATCGGGCGAGCTATAGGTAATTCAGGGTATGACTAATGAACAGAACTGCAGACCACGGAACTTCGGAACCCTGCGGAATATAATATCGCCTTTTTCTTCTTGTATAAGTGAATGAACTGGTGTGTATGGTGTGTATTTACAACTCTGGTGTGTATTTACACGATTTTGTTCTCTTTCGCCAGTATATTAGTTTGGGCAACAATCGTAAACACGTCACTTGGAATTAGCTTCATACGGCTGGTTAATTTTGCAGGTTGCAGGTTTGCAATTCCCTACATCCATACGATGAATGAGATCAGTGACTGATCTCCACTTCCAGTTTTCAGCATTCATGATCTCTGTGGCATGATGGCGAGTTATTTTCATGCAAGAATTTGAAATCAATTTATTTCGATTTTGAAATTCAATGTTTACTTATAAAATGCAGTTTAATTAGTTTTAAGAACATTTTGAAACGTTTTGCGAAGCGTTTGTGGTTGATTTTTACATTAAATTGAAGCTTATATTACGTATAATAACATATATGTTTGGGAAATTGATCATTTTGGAGGGATTTTTCAATTTTAAAACTATTCTTAAAATTATCGTGTTACCATGACAATACTTCATGTTTGGAAAACATAATAGTTTTGTCAGCAAGGCGAGAGTTTCTGCATGCATGTATTTTCTTATAGCATATAATAGACATTTGCTATTGGTATTTTTGTTTGAATAAAGTTTATATTGTTTGTGATGAAAACCAGAAGTGGAGATCAGTCACTGATCTCATTCATCGTCTGGATGTAGGGAATTGCGAACCTGTAACCTGCAAAATTAACCAGCCGAGCTTCATATAGAAAAATGTCAGACTTTTGAAGAACATCATAATTTAATTAGGGGCGTGGGACCACAGTGTGACCAGATTATATCCTATTTGTCTCGAGTAATAAAAAAATTGTTATAATTTGGTCAATTCCAGCCCCTGCCATCATGGGCCCCTAAAATAAAAACATTGAAAAAGATCAAAATATACATTTTGAAAATCAAAATTAAGATATTACAATTTATATTTTAAAAATCTAAATTTACGAATATATTAACAAAAAATTTAACAATATTTTTTACATCGCCCTACCCCCCCCCCCCAACAATTTTTTGGGGAAAAAGATTAATTAGCAACTGAAATGTTTCATGTTTGATCAATAATACCCCCACCCCAATCTTGGTCCATCAGTCACTGGGCCTGGGCCCCATCAGACGTTGCTCATTCGTCGTCCTTTTCAAAACCCCAGCACGTTCCTGGAACTTCATGGGAATTTTCTTCGCCTGCCCATCACGAGGAAATTAATGGCCTGATCGCAGGTTATGGGAAAGACGAAGCTGACGAACGAGAATTCCTGTCACCATGAACTCCTCAGCACTACAGTTTGTACAGGTTATCGACGAAAATGGAGAAGACGTAGCTTTTTATGATGATATTGACCTGGACATTACTCTTGAGAACTTCAGACAATTACTGATTAAAAAACTGGCATATGCTACTCTAGCTAATGCTACTCCTACTTTCGACTCTACCTTCAAGAACGCACCAATTTCTTTAACGCAGGAAAATTTTCTGACACTACAGCAAGTCGCATGTAAATTGGAATCTGGGGACAACAGATTTAAAATAACGTTAAAATTCAGGAATAAACAACACTGTTTTACTGAGAGCAGTGCTCCAGCTAAAAAACAACAATGTGTACAAGATGACCCATCAACTTCGAAATTAACAGCATCAGGTGAAGCAACAAGCTCAAAGACGGGAGTGCAAATTTTTAGTGATAGTGAAGTCAATGTGCCATTCATATCTAATTTCGAGAGGGAAAAGCGACTGTTTTGGAACACACTCGCTGCGAAGCTTGATCAACACCCAATCTATGGTAACTGGACAGTACAAGAAAAGCATGGGATACTTGATACAGAATGGACTCTTAAGTTCACAGAGTTGCTCAAAGTCGAAGCCGATAGACACATAATTAACTGCGGAATTGAAAACACCCAATACATGAGCTTAGCCAAGAACCTGGATAAGCTCGTAAAAGTTGATTTTGAGCGGGCGGCTTGTTACAAGCGAATTGAAAATCAGAACAACGTTACGACTAAAGATAAACAAATAGTACAAAGTATCGAAGCTCAAGAGAACATTTTACACAATATATTTAGCAAAATAAAAAGTGCTCAATCAGATGTTGTGAAATGCATTAATTGGCTTAATACTAACAAAGAGCGTGAGGAGTTACAAGATAATTGTCATCAGTCAGATATCGAAATCGAAGACTTGAAAGTTGAAGAAATTGATGAAATTGCTGAGACAACAAAAGATGAAGACAAAATCATGAACTTTGATTTGACAGAGTCATAGAACATAAATTAAATTGGTGCATTAATTTTTCACTTTTGAATGGGTTTTGAATTTTGATTGTTTTCTCATGTATTTTGAGACGATAGCTATCTCAATATTCTATTTTGAATTTTTAGTTGCATTTGGTCTATATGGGCGTAAACATTATAAAATGTATATTTTTAGATACATTTTGGTGCAACTGCCAACACAATACAAATGTGGCATATAATTACTTATTAACGACATTAACAAATAGTTGTTTTTTTTGTAGTTTAATGAGGTGAATTTATATAAGGGATGGACCATTTGATTTTCAGATGGGGAAGGAGCACAAATCCGAAAAAAATATCGAGCATATCCCGAACTGATGAAAACTATGTCGAGCACGGCAAGTTTGTGAAACCGAAAACCAATATATTACAAAAAATCGGAAAAATATCGCGCTGAGCCGATGAGGCCAGAAAAAAACAGAGCACTTTGAAAAAGGTACCATCCCCTCTTCCCCCATCAAAAATCAAAAGGTCCGTGACCGTCCCTATTTAAAAGTCTTGGTATACAAATACTATTTCGTGGGGACAGCGCGTGCGAAATTTTGTTACATTTTATGAGCAGCAATTGGCGGCAAGCACTTTTGTACGAGCTATAGTATTACCGAAATCAGTAGAGTGTCTTTTCCGGAAGTTGAAAAGACAGTCAAAAGCCAGTAGAAACGTTCATGTTTTATGACGTCACAGTGAAGGAATGCAGCATGGAACTTGTATGTTATTTTACTTATTAGTAACTTTATTTAGTTTGACAAATTGCCAATGGCTCGCCAAACACAAAACAAGCTTTTGAGCAAAGGGAGAAGTTCTAGGGTGAGGCAGAAAAACCCGATGTTTTTTGAAAACCGAATTACTTGATGTTACTTTTGGAGAAAGACCGCAAAACCGAAAAAACCGGGGGGGGGGACCGAAATCGAACCATACTTATACGACTTTGTTGCAAATGAATCAAGTTTTGGCATTTACACACGAAAAACTAAAGAGATTTTGTTTAAATTTTAATATCATTCTACGATTTTGTGCGAGCTTGAGGTCTTGAACGGATAAGCGGATCAAACGATGGTGAATATTGATTCGCTAGTAACAAAGGCGGACGTCTGTGAAGACAGGTTTAAAATATTCATATAGGGTGTTGTGTCTTTTTTAAACCGTAGTTTAGATTTTCGAACATATTTTTTTAAAAAAACCCAGTTCACTCTGTTTTTTCAGGGTTTTTTGGTCGGTTTTTGGTTTTTTGTAGAAACCGCCTCACACTAGGGAGAACCTTTATTCGTGGGAAGGCACTTAAGTAAAGTTACTAATAAGTAAAATAACTTACAAGTTCCACGCTACATTCTTTCATCGTGACGTCATAAAACATGAACTTTTCTACTGGCTTTTGACTGTCTTTTCAACTTCCGGAAAAGACACTCGGTAATATAGTACATGTAATACTATTTACAAATGTCTTGCGAATTTTGATTCCTCTCGTGAATATGGCTAGTTCCGAATTACCATCCAACTTGCAGCTTCGTGATGATTTGACTTTATTGCAAACTGCTATAAGTCAAAACAATAGTGACATTGTAGTTTATCTTAAAAACTGCTATGAAGATTATCTGACGCGGCTTTTAGTCAAATCTAATGGCAGTGGTATCAAAAATGCTATCGGTACAAAACGTGACCCGTTTTCAACGGCATTGCTGCCAAGAGACATCCCAACAAATCTTACACGGATTAAAGCCACTGGTGATGGGAATTGTTTGTTCAATTCTGTATCTTTACTATTAACTGGCGAGGAAAACGTCAACGGAATTCTTCGCCTTCTCGCAGCAGCAGAATTTTTTTAAATAAAGAGTTTTATGCAAATCATCCAAGGTATGTATTTATATACTCGCATTTCGGGCCTGTTTATATGGAGGCGAGTTACCCGGCAAGGCGAGATCCCGGCTATTATAGAAACTTATAGTAATCCCGAGTGACTGTTTACATGATGCAGCACAGCAACTCGCCTTGGCGGGTTCCCGGCAGAAAGAGGCGGGATATCGCTTAGGTGAATATTTCACCATGTAAACACTTTGCCCGGGTAATAAACTCGGCCGCCCGAGATAGAATGTATGTGCTTTGTATTTGAAATGGAATAGCTAAAAAATGCATACGAATCGATAGATAAGTTTTCCTGAATTTCTCCGCACTTATTCTTGTATTTTGACCAAATTTTGTAGTGTTTTTTAACGTTTCAAACGAATTAAATCCTCAATCATGCAACTCAATTTCATATAAACAGAGCGCTTGTTTGTCCCGCCTGGGCGAGTAACTCGCTTTGCCGGATAACTCGCCTCCATATAAACAGGCCCTTTTGAATTAGTACAGTAACACGTAAATATTAAACTTGCTTCCCTATAGTTTGTACAGCTAATTCAAAGAGGGTGCCGGTCCTTCGATAGCAAAATTGAAACGCTCAGCGAAAAGGCTTTAAGGCGCTGTTACACTAGTCACTATTAAAGCAACTAATTGTCTCGGAACTTGTCTCGCAATGTTTAAGAAAACGATTTCAGGATTGTATTGCAAGGCCAAGGGATGTTACACCAAGCAATAGCCGGTTCCATGAAACTTGCAATGATCTTATTAAAAATAGACTAAATAGTAAAACCGCGAGTGCTAAAGTTTGGCGCCATATTGTCCATATTGGCAGTCAAAAGCCAAAACTGCAAAAGCCAAAACTGCAAAAGCCATATGAAAAAGAAAATTGCATGGCAAGGGGAATAAATTGAAAATGCTGTGATTTTCATGTTGTGACAATTTCAATTTTCTTTCCGGTTTGACTTCGTCCCGGTCTCTTGTAAACGGCCATTACTCAATAGAGTGACAAAACGTAACAAAGCAAAGGTTTTACTAACACTAACCCTATGGGCCTATTCCAAACACCAACTCTAACCCTAACCCTAATTAGTCTAATTTCTCACGCCTCCATTTTTGGGGTACTGCATGCATAGTTTTAATAGACATTTTCCATTATAGACTAATTTTAAAACTAGACAAGGACATGCAAATAAATCAACACAGCTAGAAAGAGCATACTAAAATTAATAAAATTACAGTGTTTGCATGGTTGCGAAATGTTATAAAATGCGGAAAATATAGCCTTGCAAAGTTTGCAAATTTTGTATACTTTTGTGTCGCGTGCGGAAATTCCTACCACATTCCAGGGCGTAGTAAAGCACAGCGCCCTGCACATTCCTACCACATTTGGTAGCAATTTCCGTACGTAATACAAAAGTATACAAAATTTCCAAACTTTGCAAGGCTATATTTTCCGCATTTTACTACATTTCGCAACCAAACTTTGCAAATTTACTCATTTCAATAATATGCTCTTTCTAATTGTATAGATTAATTTGCATCTCATTGCCTAATTTTAAAATGTCTATATAATGGGAATTGTCTATTGTGAGTTAATTTACAGTTAAATGTTTGAAAAAATGTTTTCAAATCGCTTAGATTTTTCACGACGAGTTTTCAAAAAAGTACTTCGCCTTCGTGAGGAAATTCCAATTGGAAAAAAAACGAAACTTACAACTGGGGTCATGGCGCCATTTCGAATTTCAATTTTTCCCGCAATACTCATTCTATTATAATGATTTGTATTATTTATATGCCTTCTTGTAATGACAAAAGATGAAGACTATGATCAACTAACTTGACGTTCAGTGTGACCAGTGTTATAATGGCTTAGACAAGGCAGCTATAGGTTGACTTGGTTAGCCTGAAATTAAAACCATTAATCGCTTTTAGATTCTCTATTACACAATATACCATTGAAACACAAATGCTTACCAAAAATATTACCGAATTATTAAAATCTCTAAAAATCTTACCAAAATTTTACTAAAAAATCTCAATACTAAAATTTTAATTCCAAAGTTGACGAGATTTTACCAACAGTATAAACATTTTACCTAATCTGATCACACTGTCGTCGTCGATATTGGTAGGGCATTTGTCCCCAATTATCCACAATACCCTGAGAGAGCCTAGAATTTGATCATAATATATTAGCCAGAAAATCTCGCCATTAAATTGCTCTTGTGAACTTTAAACTCGCTAGTTTAACAAGTATACTTTACTCAGCGTTTTTCCTTCGCAAAGTTTTAACGCCCAGTAGATTCACAAGCGAGCATATAGGCCAAACAAAAACAAAACTTGGTTAGCGTCACCGCCCGCCTCTCGATTTCTGCCACCTCTGAATTTTTAAAAAAAATTTTTATGTAAATCTCTTCGTTTTACAGCTTAAAACAGTTTAATATTTGAAATTTTTCTCATACTCAGACCTTCGCGCTATATACTGATCGATAGGAGTGCGTGGGCTTGGGTATACAAGGTTCTTTTAGCAAAATGGCAGCCTTCGCAACATCAGTACAAAAAATGTCACCGATATGGTGGAAAAACCACCCCCATCCCCCCCAAAAATACTATTAAAAAATTAAAAAACAAGTAAAAATTTTAAAAAAAGCGCCCGCCCGCCTCTGAAAATTTGGGAGAGTGTGACGCTAACCAAGTATTTTTTTTTATTTGGCCTTATCACTACTTTTCTCCATAAACATCCCTCGGCGAAACATCATTTTCTTTACTGGTCATTTGAAATTAATCAATACATTAAAAATTAGTGTTTATCTTGCAATAGATCAAATGATGCAGAAGTCAATCGCTTCAGCAAAACAACTTGTTTCATGATGTCCTTGTCTATCAATGTTCCTTATGGAAACAACCGAACTAAATGTTTGCAAGAACAAGCTATCCATACATGTAGACTTAAAAACTGGTCAGGATTGATCCACATAATGGCTCTAACATCTGTGCTTAAACGCCCTATATTTTCCGTTTACCCCGAGGCAAGTCCACTAATATGTCCACTGTTTCATGGCCTTATACGTCCGCGTGATTCAAACATGTCACAGGATGGAACCCACGTCAACCTTTTATATATCATGTTTACCAGAGATGATGATTTGGATAGCAGAAAATCGGTAGGATTTCAACCAAACCATTTCTGTCCTTTGATTTTCAATAACGATGATGACTTTCTACTAAACAAAAGCGACTTTCCACCATTGTTTTCAGAACTCCCACCTCAAAAGAATGATTTCCCAACTACCTTGAAGCGGGCAAGAAAAAAATTTCGTCCGATAAAAAATAATCGACAAAACCGCAAAAATGTTGGTAATGATAAAAAACCGAAAGCTGCATTGTCTTGTTTCACCTGTAGGGACGAGTTGCTGTCCAAAAGTAATGCCAAAGACCCAATGAAAGTAATTCCTGAAAACGCCTGTTGTGAATCCAACAGCGCGAATGAAACACAACTTTCCATGAAGTGTCTTTTGCGATCATGGTTCAACAGAAAAGGTCAAGAATTGTCAAACGAAGGGGATGAAAACTACATAGCGCCTGTACTAAACGGCAAGGCAAGTGAAACACAACTTTCCACGAAGTATCTTTCACAATCATTGTTCAATAGAAAAGGTCAAGAATGGTCAAATGAAGGGGGTGAAAACTACATAGCGCCTGTACTAAACGGCAAGCCAAGTGAAACACAACTTTCCACGAAGTGTCCTTCGCAATCATTGTTCAATAGAAAAAGTCAAGAATGGTCAAACAAAGGGGATGAAAACTACATAGCGCCTGTACTAAACGGCAAGGCAAGTGAAACACAACTTTCCACGAAGTATCTTTCGCAATCATTGTTCAATAGAAAAAGTCAAGAATGGTCAAACGAAGAGGAAATGAAAACTACATAGCGCCTGTAATAAACGGCAAGGCAAGTGAAACACAACTTTCCACGAAGTATCTTTCGCGATCATGGTTTAATAGAAAAGGGCAAGAATGGTCAAATAGAGGGAATAAAAACTACACGGTGCCACTGTACATATCCCTTCCAATGATTTCAAGAAAATGGTACAACAGCACTGGAAAAGACAAATCTTCAGATAATTTAAAGGATCAAAATAACAAAAATGTCACTAATCAAAATCCAAGTAACAAGAATACAAATGTAAAGTTAGAATTAAAAGCACTGAGTAAAAAATGGTACTCAAAGCGTGGAAGACTGGCTGCAAAAAACTGGGGACGGTCATCTGCTAAAGAAAAACAGCAGGTTGGAAAATCCAACATGACAGTCATAAAACAATCAACTACAACTGGATCCATAGATGAAAACATTGAAAACATTTTTGAACAACTGTCAAGAACAACTTCAAGAAAAAGAAATTCAGAGTTTACAGGATTACTTGCTGTGGGCGAACTAATAAAAAGTTCTTGTGTGACGTCCACCCAGGAGGCTGGGAAAGTGTATACTACTGCACGATGTGGACAAGGATCTAAGAAAATGACATCGTATTTGTTTGATTATTTTGGCCGATACTTTAACATTGTACAATTTTACCTTTACGACAGGTCCTACATAATTGAAAATAGAAATCAGAAATTTGATGCTGTAATTCGACAACTGCAAAACATAACTGCTGATCTTGATACGTCTTGTAACAAAAAAATCGAGGGGAAAGTTGGACCAATTTTTGCAAGTGCTATACAAATGATGGACACAAAATGGGATAAAGACCTCCTAAAAGGTATTTTTTCACATGCAACCAGTGTCAAATTCGTTTCGAAGATGCAGCAATTTCAAAATAAAACAGCTATCATGAATTGCCGAGATGAACTTAAACTAACATCGCAACATTTCAAGAACTTCAAAAACTTCAAAAAACGTCTCAGGTTGTCAGAAATGACATGACAAATAGCCAGCAAAGTCGCCTGCAAAAACGCATTGTGCAAAGGAGAAAGGATAATGAAATGAAATCCAGATTCAAACGAAGAGGCAGAATGATGAAGTGCGAAGAGTGGCCACAACTTGCACAAACCCTGGAATATATTTTTGGTGAATTCGACCAAAAGGAGAAATCTGGTGGCGGTTTAGAAGCACACGCGAGGCTAACAAACAATAACATGTATAGATGCAAGGACAATAACACTTTTATGAGACAAGCATTAGAAACTGTGAACAGTATTTCACCTCCGTCGTTCAACACAAGTTTAAGTTCATGTTTCAATTATACTATGACGTACAAAAGAAATACTGCATGTGCGAAGCGTCATCACCATGGCAAAGACGTTAATGCAAATATTTCCTTGCATAATCCGCCAAAAACCCAAGTGAAGAATCTTGTAGTCAATTTGCATTACAGTACAGCAAACGTCAACTATATTTGTGACGACAGTGACCTGAACAAAAAGAACGTAATCGTTGACTCAAAAGACGCAAAAAAAATTGTTTGTGCAGAAATTTGTCCAGTGCAAAAGCCAGGAAAAACATGGTCTGAAATAGAGTACCCAGATCATGACTGGGGTCAGAGCAGAACCAATGCTGTAACTCCCATGACACACTTATTCATGAATACCATTATTACCGAACGAGAAAGTATATCCTGCATTACAAAATCTGGACATACACTTTGAGCATACAAATACTGTTCTTCACGTGACTCGGTCTGGAAAGGCCGTTACTTTAGTTACTCCGTCTCTATTGGAGCCCGATACAACAGTAAAACTAGTGAACGAAATTTTTTTTCTTTTAACAAAACCTTCTTTGGATTTTATTTTTTGCAATCCTACAACAGGATTCCTTAAAAGTGTTTTTATATTTATCGTTGACAATGGCCCTGCAGAACAACCGTCGAGCACCCTTGTTCAGATGCTCTTGATAAGGCTTTTGATAACATTAAATCTCGACAAAATTACCCAAGTTTCATTCGCTGAATATTACAGTAAATGTAATTTTGTGGAACGATATTCTGTCGAAGATGAAGCTCTGTCTCGTCATGGGCCATTCACAGCTCATAAAATATTTAATGAAAAGTACATCCAGCCAGGTTCATCTAAACATATTATGAATATGGGTGAAATGGCAAAGGACGTTGCAACTTGTCTAGGCCAAGTTAGATTTGGAGGAAGTAATCTAGAGGCTTATAGAGGAATAAAACAAACAGAACATGTATTTATAGACGAAGAGCGATTAAAACAATTTTTGTCATTATCAGAAGAACTAAAAAAACAATGCGAATGGGTATACAGAATTGAACAAGATAGTGCTGTATGGAAAGACGTGGAAGCAATTTGGAATTTATCTCAAGAAAGGGAGTACAAGTACGTGGATGATTATAAATTATTGACAAATACACTAACCGCAAAAAGAACTACGTGGATGGACAAATATCAGGTCACATTTTATCGATCAAATGAGCAGTGGAGGGGTGATGTCCTTACTAGAAAAGCGCTACAACCGATTCCAGATTACATCAGGTGGGTTTCTACTGGTGGAGAATTACATTATATGACATTTGAAAAGAATTTAGCGCTCAAGGGAGACTGGGATAGCTGTTCTGGACTGTTCAGACCAGAGAGATTATTGGACATCCTAATTTCCATAAATTCAGATCCTCCAGATTACACTTTCCCTACAATTGCGTCGTTCGTTTGGCTCACAGAGAATGATACCAGACAATATTTTAAAGAGCAGCATGAGAAATTTCGGTATGAATTACGCGAGGATTTAGAAAGAGAAAAGTGGAAGGGACATAAGCTATTTTCGAAGAATGTTGGATGTCCTACAAGAAATGTGCATGAAAAATGGTCTCTCGGGTAAAAGGGCAGAAGCATCACTTGGTAGAGCGCATTGCTACAGCTAGTAATGAAGGACCACCTATTGATGAGCATGAAATGACTTACAAAAGAAACTTTCAATCCATTCCATCGTCTATTTCTAACTTAAGGAAGTTATCAACAGCAAAATTGAGATTTATTCTTAACTACCATGGTTTGCCTACTCAGGGCACCAAAGAAGAGCTGTGCTTACGACTTTTCCTATTGCGTCAAAACAGATATAAGCTGGCCTTTAAGGACCAAGAAGACGAGATAAAAAGAATGTTGCGGGTTGTACCTGGTATAATATTGGATCAAAGACGGAATGCATTGCTAAATCCTGCTGATGTATACAGAAAAAGGACACACTATACATTCAAGAAGGATAAATCCTTCTTAGTCGTCCCAAATCATTTGACGCTGGAAAACATTCACAATCAAATGTTAAAACCTATCGAAGAGTACTTAAAGATTCTCTATAACTTGCGAAAGGAAAGAAATACAGAGCTAATTCAAACTGGACAAGGTAGTTTAGTTAATTTTCTAAGCAGTAGCGGTAATCAGAGTGAAGATTTTATGGTTGTTGAGAAAAGAATTAAGATAAAATGGTCGAAGGATGAAATTGGTAACAGTGGGTGGAAATATGGGTGGTATACGGCTATGGTGCAAGGTTTTTCTATTCAGCATGATTCTATTGATGTTGTTTATTTTACTGAAAAAGACTGCGTATACACTGTTTGTGTTTCAGACTTACTTTCTAAAGGAAAACTTATGGCTGCATAAATGAAATTGAAATGAAAGTAAAAATATGAAACTGTTTTGTTATGGTTGCATTATACAGGGCAGATGAGAAAGGTTTATTCTTTTGTGGCAAAAAAAGATGTGTTGTAGTTCTAAAAATGAAATCTGTAATCAGGTCTTATACATCATTGCGGACCAGAGTGACTCAATGAATATAAAACAAAAACAGTTCTCACAAACACAGTTCTCAAAGTTACCTCTCATATATATATATATTGCATGCTTCACAAATACTTTTGTTCACCTCTTTTACGAATAAGTCGTTTTATCGTTAAAGTTAGAAAGTGTAATTTGAACCGTTTTTTTTTTGCAGAAGTTTATTTGCTGATTTACGTCCGCAATGATGGAAAGTTAAAGACATCTTTCTTGGCATCTTGCTACGCAAAAAATAAATCATTATATTTATACAAAATTAATATAAATTATTACTAAAACATTACAAAATAATGATGGCTATATCAGTTCCTGCCTTGATATATTTATGTAAATGATCAACCTAGCACAATTACACAAGAACAACAAATCTTGTTGTCACAGCTTGGGGCGTGATAATTGGTGCGGCTCTAAAAGGAGTAAATATGGTATACAGACAGAAGAGGACTTCAAATTGTTTAATGTGGAAATTCGATGGGACGTACCGACCCGTAACTGGGCACACACAAGTAAAAAATGATATAATAAATAAGAACAAAGTAAAATAAAATACAAATTTTCGACTGAACTCTCTCGTCTCAAACGTTTGTTGTTCATATTCGCTCACATGTTCTCATGTCCTTTTCCCCTCCCCCCGGTACTGTCAATCATCCCGCCCGCGAATAGGCGGGATACCTAAATTTGGATCACACTCCCCTTAAAATTACGTGTAACTTAATTTTAACTCAACGAAATGTACAATGAAATAGTTTCTCCAGTCAGTCCTCATCAGCGAGCCAGTGTCGAACTCTTTCCTTTGCCTTCTCTGCTGCACGCCTTGGTGGTCTCTCCTGTTTCTCCTCAACTTCTGGCGTTGGTGCTTTCGGCTCTTCTACTTCGCTGCTACGTATCTCTAGAGGGCAAACTAATTGAATAGGTCGCTCAATCTCGTGGCCCTTATGCCGAAGTACAACTCCTCGCACAACTCCGTCCTTTCCCAATATAAGTCGCAATACTTTGCCTTTCTTCCAAAGCCCACAGTTCTTTTCTTCCCCGAGTACTAATACGATCTCCCCGACTTTCGGCAGTTGTCCGTCACCTTTGACTATGCGATGAGATTCCATAAGGCTGTGTATGTATTCTTTGTGCCAACGGTTCCACGCGTGTTGTCTGGCAGCGTTGAGACGTCTCTTCACTTTCGTGTTGTTCTCGGTCTTCCAAAATATGTGAATCGTCGCCCCATAAAATGGTGTTGGGTGTCAGGACTTGAGGCTCCCCTCTGTCACTTTCGATGTAGGCTAGTGGGCGGTTGTTTAAATGGCGTTCAATGTCCATTACCACTGCGATAAGTTGATCTAACGTAAGATGGGTCTTGCCTAGTGTCTTATACAACGTCTTCTTCACTTCCTTTATTAGCCTTTTGTACATCCCTCCCCACCAAGGGGATTTTGCTAAATTGAACTGCCATGTTATTCTTTGTTTCGCCAAGAAATCTTGTAGTGCTTCGCTTTTCCGGATCTTTTTTATCCACTGGGCTGTAGCTTTAAAGACTGCTGCGTTGTCCGATATGATGCGTTGTGGTCTCGTCTTCCGACATATGAAGGCGTTTAACTTGTCTTGGAATTCTTCCGCGGTCTGTGACTTCGTAACTTCCAAATGAACAGCTCGCGTGACTGAACAGGTGAAAATCAGAATAGATGCTTTGCCTTCTTTATTCTTGTTGACTTTGTAAACCAGCGGGCCGGCGAAATCGACACCCATGGTTTGAAAGGGCTTGCGAAATCGACACCCATGGTTTGAAAGGGTTTGAGCGTAGCTCCTCGGCTTCCCGCGTCGGCAACATTCTTCTCTGACGGCACATACTTCCATTGAATCCCGATTTCCTCCGTTATTTCCACGATCTTTTTCACCCTGTTTGCAACAAACACCTTCCATGATTTTCCGGGGCTTGAAATCCAGTAGAGAGCGACCAGGCTGTCCATCCAGATGGTAACTGATCTGACGGGCAGTCTCTTCAGAGCATTGACAAGATTCCTCGCTAAATTTGCTGCCATCTGACCACTTACTAGCTCCAAGCGTGCGATGGATGTGTTACGCTTACAGATTCGAGATTTTGATGTTAGAAACCCTTTCACTGTTCCCGTATCGTGTTCGACAATAGCAATGGTCATTGCAGAGCAAGCCAAATTGCTCGCGTCAGCAAAGAGATGTAAGTGAACAGCCTTCACTTTCCTGCATTCTCGAATCACGCTCCTCGGTATTCGTACGTTGCGAAGTTGTCTAGTCCATTTTAACCAATCCTTGGCTAGCACCGCAGGCACTTCTGAATCCCAGTTTTGATTTTCATCACATGCTTCGCGATAAATGTGTTTACCTTCCACAACTGTTGGGGATATAATTCCGAGCGGATCGTAAATACCAGCCAAATGACTCAAAATAGATTTCTTTGCAATTCGCTGTCCGTTATCTCGTTCAGGAACTTGGATCTCTAATACGTCATCTTGTTTATGCCATGTCAAACCCAGTATCTTTCCAGGATCGGGCATGTCCGCACTCTCTAGCGAATGAACATTTGACTCCCACTTATGAACAGGAAACTTCCCCTCCTCCATGATGGTTGTAGCTTCGTGCTTAAATTCCTTCAACTCTTCGACACTGTCCCCAGTCTTCATTAAGTTATCTACATACGTGTTCTCCGTAAGTATCAACAGAGTATCAGTATGGTTCTCCTGTGGTTGGTTATCATAATGGTGTTGCAAGGTGGCTCCGAGAAGAAAGGGGCTCGCTTCTGCGCCAAAGGGTATTCTGGTAAATCTGAATCGCTCTTCCGTTCCGTCTATCAATTCAAATACAAATCGAAAGGCATCTCTGTCCTCTGGTTTCAATCCGACTTGAAGGAATGCCTGTTGAATGTCACCAATTAGCAAATTTGGAGCCATTCGAGCTCTTATCAATATGTCTCACAGCAACGGCTGTAGTGCATATTGCAAATATGGCCGTCGGTCACACCTTTAGTTTTAAGCTCTTAAAGATTTTTATAATTTTAGCCTTACTTGATTGTAAGACTTATTATTCTACTAGACCTTATATTGTTCCTAAGGACTCTTACTCAAAGGATATCCATCGACTGAACGCTGATGGATTGTTATTTGGATTATTTTCATGTGAATATATACTGCCTGCTGCTGCTTGTGTTGTTATCAGGAGAGTTGATTTGGAATCTCACTTTGCTGTGTCGTTTGTCCTAACCAAGCAGACTAAACATGGAACTACATGCTTGGCGCTTCCATCCAGGCCTTTTGTCATCGATCTTACGGTTCACGTTGACATATCACCGAATCCAGGACCAGATGCTCAGTGCAAATCAGAATACGGCAAATCAGATGACAAACTTTTGTCTTGTGCAACAGTAGCGGCATTACGCTCGATACGATATTCGCGAACAGATTTACTATCACCAAAGTGGTTGGTCCACAATAGTCTGCCGTATATATCTACTACGTTTTCAAGAAGTTTCGAACAGTTTCAGATGAGTGGTATGAATTTAGGAAAGGGTCAAAGAAATCCTACAAGGCATCACCAGAAAATTACTAGCCACTCGGTTTTGAATACTAATGAGCATTGGACAAATGGGCAACAATACCCCATTCAAACAAGGATAACAACACAGTCACGAAATATATGTCCATATTATAAACGCCCTGAGCGGAATAACCTGATTAAAATCGCCTGTACGCGTATGGTCCCATCCTTTAAGCCAAGCTTAGCCACTCATTTTTGTCTACTAAATACAAGATCGCTTAAAAATAAAGGGGCACTTGTACATGATTACATCATAGATCGCAAAGTGGATATTTTAGCTTTAACAGAAACTTGGCTCTCTCCTGGAAATGTCAATGAATTTGAAATAAACGAGACTACTCCAAATGGTTATGCATTTTTACACGTCCCAAGACATACTCATGGTGGTGGAGTCGCTGTAGTTTATAGAAAGTCCCTGCATCTCAAGCAAAATCCTACATATGACAAGTTTAAATCATTTGAACATATGGACTTAACCGTGAAGTCCGCATCGAAATCTTTAAGAATTATTGTTATATATCGACCACCAACGTCAAAAAACAATAATTTAACCGAATCCACCTTTTTTAGTGAATTTTCTACTTTACTTGAAGAACTTGTACCTTATTCTGGTACTGGTAGTGTCCTTATCGCAGGAGACTTCAATTTCCATGTTAATGACTCAAGTAATGCATCTGCGAAGAAGTTCCTCAATTTATTGACATCATTTGACTACAGAAACCACGTACTTACTGCTACTCACAAAAAAGGCCACACACTGGATCTATTACTAACACGATCTGACGACAAATTTGTATCAAATATAGATGTCATTGACCCTGAAATCTCTGACCACTAGGCGGTGAACTGCAAACTTTTGCTTGCTAAACCACCTTCCGTAAGGAAACAAGTGAGTTTCAGAAACACAAAAGCGACTAATTTCGATTTGTTTCGCACCGACATAAAAAATTCTAGTCTGCTTAAAACACCCAATACATCTACGCTTGCCGAATCTTATCAAAACGTACTTTCTACATTGCTGGATACCTATGCACCTGTTAAAACCAAGACAGTAACACTACGTCCTGCTACTCCTTGGTATACACCTGAGATTCAAGAACAGAAAATCAGAAAGAGGCGCTTGGAACGTCGATGGAGAACTACCAAGCTTACAGTGGATAGAGAGGTGTACACCCAACAATGTATTGTTGTAAATAGGACTATCTTTGCAGCAAAAACCAACTACTACAAAGACATGATAAACGACTGTGGCTCGGACCAAGGAGAACTTTTCAAGAAAATAGATAGGATGTTTAAAATGCCAGTAGAAGGGAAATACCCATCATGTGCTTCATCTGAACAGCTTGCAAATAACTTTGCAGATTTTTTCGACAACAAGATAGATTCCATCAAAAAGGATTTGTCCATAAAATCTGCAAATCTATTATGTTCTCATATCATGGACACAACTTTATTATCAAAAGACACCAAACTTGAATCATTTGCGCCTACAACGACGGAGGATTTGCTTGTGCTCACACGAAAACTGGTTAAAAAATCATGCATACTTGACCCAATCCCAGCGAAGGTACTAATGGAATGTTATACTGATTTATTACCGGTTATCACTAAAATAACTAATATTTCACTGGAAACAGCCACTGTGCCAAACAATTTAAAATGTGCTGCTCTTGATCCAAGACTTAAGAAAGATAGTCTAAGCACTGACGAATTTTCAAGTTTCCGGCCTATTTCAAACCTTAAATTTGTATCAAAATGCATAGAGAAAGTGGTAGCAACTCAGTTGGATCAACATATCACAAGTAATAATTTGGACGAACCCATGCAATCTGCGTTCAAGAAACACCATAGTACCGAGACGGCATTAATAAAGGTTCAAAATGACATTCTACAAGCCATTGATAATCAAAATTCAGTGATTTTATTGCTGCTTGACATTTCTGCCGCCTTCGATACGATTGATCACGAAATATTATTGTCCAGGCTATCTTCTAGATATGGAATCACTGGAAAGGCTCATAAGTGGTTTGAATCATATCTTAATGAAAGAACATTTACGGTGCATATCTCGGGTGGTCAATCCACTAAACGCACTCTACGATCTGGTGTTCCACAGGGTAGTATTTTGGGGCCAATGCTTTTTTCACTGTATATAGCACCAATTGGAGACCTTATGAGATCATTGGGCATCGACTTCCATCTTTATGCCGATGACACGCAATTATATGTTACTTTCAAATCAAGTAATCCAGACGATCTGATAGTTGCAAAAACGAAGATCGAAGAGTGTGTCCGTGAATTAGATGAATGGTTGACCATGAATAAGCTAAAGTTAAACAGTGACAAGACGGAGATACTGGTGTTTTCTGCTCGCCATCGTCCAAGTCCATCTTTGTCTTATATAAATGTTTGTGATGATGTCATTGGCCTCTCTACCAAGGCGAGAAATATTGGGATTATAATGGACTCAAATGTTACTATGGAATCACAAGTATCAACCATTTGCAAATCTGGATTTTATTATTTAAGGAAAATCAGTAAAGTACGAAAATATCTCAGCCTTAAATCTGCAGAGATTTTAGTACATGCTCTGGTTACATCCCAACTTGATTTTGGAAATGCATTGTTACACGGACTATCGAACACTGCTCTTGAGCGAATCCAGAAAGTTCAGAATGCAGCAGCACGAATTGTCACATTAACGAGATCACATAACACCAGTGCTATTCAATCTACATTGGCTGCCAATCAAGGAAAGGATTCAATATAAGATACTATTGATCACTTTTAAGGCTTTATCTGGACAAGCACCAGGATACATTTCTGACCTGTTGGAAGTTTATGTGCCTAGGCGAAATTTAAGATCATCATCAGATAGGAAATTAGTAGTTCCAAATTATAACTTGGAAACCTATGGTAGACGTTCCTTTAGGGTATCTGCACCAATATTGTGGAATAATCTGCCTCAGAATGTAAGACTATGTGAATCTATAGGATCTTTTAAATCAGAATTGAAAACACATTTGTTCCGAATTGTATATAAGGATTTTATTTAGAGTAATTTTAACTATTTTTAGATCGATTTTTATAGTCTATTTTACAAAACTTTAAATTAAGCAATTGTTGTATAAATATTGTAAGTTACAAGTTGTAAAGCGCATCTGGACATTTATGGAAGATGCGCTATATAAAAAACTAATTATTATTATTATATTATTATTAATTCGAGTATATCCTTACTCCAAGTGCTTTGTTTCCAGCATGCCAATCTGCAATCTCACAGTGAATTCCATCTAAGCGTTCTTCTGGGGTGAAACCATTGCTGAGTGTCATGTGAGCATTCACTGCTCTTTCAACTGTCAGCTGATCTCCAACGATTGCCTGACTTGAGTATCTTCGTTCTTCTCCATCGCCAACGAACGGAACATAACCATGGAGTTCCTGTAATATTTTCTGTATGCCATTTGCATCGTTTTCACTCTCGAAAATAACCCCAAGGAAATTCTGAAAGAAATTAAAGTAGTTCAAGTTAGGTGTCTTTCTCAGGTACCTCAATGTTTTGGTTATTTTGAGGCAATTAGGGTATATGTATTTATTCACTGAGGGCCAAGCCCATGATAAATAAATCACATATTCACAAGGACAGTTAATATAATAATATAAATTATTAAATTATAAACTTACTGAATTTGTTGGTTGTGATGCTTCTTTGCTGTATTTGTGGTGAATGTGGTTCTCAACAACATCTTGTCCAAATTCAAGGCAGGGAATATTTTCAACCAGAATTCTCTGGACCAACGTGATGTAATTTGCTCTCTGTACTTTTTGTTCGATGTGATTAGGAATACACTTGCCATTTTCCATTTGTTTAATACCAGGTACAGGGCTGTCCGTACTCAAATGGTTTCCAGATATCCTGTTTGTGGTGGCATTGACTGTCACATAGTGTCTATCAATGTTCTGGTGTTCTGTCATGTAGTGGACATTTTGATGGTAGTCAACATTGTCGATGGTGAGCTTGAATCCAGGGGATGGTTTTGCACATGTAACTGTGGTTGGTCTGGGCTCAGTTTCGTTTTCCATAGCAATCTTTTCTGCAAACCACTTTGTGTCGCTTTCAACCATTTCTTTCACATTTCGAGAAGATTTTCTCATGGGAAGTTGCAGAATGATGTACACTGCTTCTTGTGCACTTATTTCAACAGAGTTTAAAAACTTGTTGCCAATGTCACGAACCTGTTGTTTGATGGTGGAATTACCTTCCTTAGCTTCAGCACATGCGTTACGTAACAAGTCACTCATTCCTTTTTGAGCTTTAGAAATATAGGAAACAATGTACATTGCACAGGCATATACATCAAGCACAAATTGAATGTCCATGTTAGCTCTCCATGCTTGGAGGCAAGCAGGATTATAATTATTAATCCTTAATTCATTGGGACTTCTTTTTAGAAATATTGTTGGACAATTTAGTGATGATCGAATTGCAAGAATATATTGATATTCTGAAACATCTAGTTCTTTCATAAGTTGATCAAATGTTACGTCTTCTCCCTCTTTCAAATCATTTAGTTTATTCTTAATATTTTTCCACAACTCTTTTCTGGCTCTTATGACAGTGTCAGAAGCATTGTCATCAAGTGGATGAAGTATTTGTGTTGATCTCATTGGTGGCTGAGGATAATTAAATCTACAAAACTTTTTTGGAGTTTTTTCGGCATGTGTGGGAATGTCTATGAGTTTGTCTGTTTACAAGATCAAATAATTCAGTGTCATTATTATCAGGCTTTCTACAAGATATTATTTGGTCAATGAAATTCACTACATCTTCATCTTTATCAACACCAAATACAGGTGCATTTTCAAGCCATATGAGCATATGGATGTGAGGCGAGCCTCTCTGTTGGTATTCAACCCTGTAAAACCAATCTTTCAGCTTCCCTAATGGGGCAATTTCACTCATTAAAAAATCTTTTAAGAAAGTATTAAATTGGTAATCAAAATGCCTTGCACAAGTTACTGGGTCACTTTGAATTAGTCTACACTTTTCATCCCAATTTAAATTATCTCATTGTTCATCACTATAATCTTTGTGATCAACAAGCTTACCAAGGATTCTTAATAAATGATTCCATTTTGTTTCAGCAGATGAAAAACTACAAAATAATGATGCAGGTCCTAATTGCCGAATCATAGCAAACAAATCCTTTTTGGCTTTTTCAAAGTAAGGTGGGGAACCTCTCAAAGCTCTTAAAAATTTGTATCCTTCATCATGGCAAATCAGATTTGTTAAACCTTCTGGGGTTTTTAACTCACCAGCAGTAAGTGTTCTGTTTCCCATTTTACACTTGCGAATAGCAAGTTGAGATTGCCCTAGCAGTAATTTCATCTGCATTTTTTTAGTTTTAAAAAATATGTTCTCAATACACATTGCAGCTCTTCGATCCGATCGTCTAAATTCTGATTTACATATTTCACTGTAATGAACACGAGTCAATCTGTGCTTCTCATCTGGCCGCTTTTGACCTAAGAATATTCCTGGATAAGCTAGTTCCTCTGAATACTGATCTCTAAAAATACTGAGTGGTCTACTACCTTCACCAGGTGCAACATTGTATATATGTTGTCTTTCAGTATCATCTACAAAATCAGTAGGTGTAAGCATACTGTCTGTTACACCTGCAGGAATTTCTGCTTCGTCTTCACTCCATTCATCTTCTGATGTTAAATTAGTTTGATCAACTACTGTGATATTTTCATTGTCACTGTTAGGTGTTGTAACATCAAAGTATGATAACCAATGTTGATCAAAAGTTATTCCTTGTTCTTGATATAGTTCACTAGTATTTACCAACCAAGCTGCAGCTTGCATCACTTTATTAGGCCTCACATTCAAAGACAAGGCAGAACTCTTATATTGCAGTCAACGTTTTAATTGAACTTTAATAGTCCCAGTATCTTGTGGCAACCTGGGTAGCATGTTAAAAGTATTACATATGTCTGCTGGTACATTCACAACATTACCAGTAATTTTAAGTTGCCGTCCTCTCGGAGCTTGCATTATTTTTTGAAATGCCAATCTTGGAGCTATAAGTCTGCATTCTAATTCATTTAAATCAAAGAAGTCAGGTTTTGTTGGAAACTTCATGCCATTTGTAATTGCAGAGGGTGGCACTTTACCCTTTTTAAGATGTTTGTCACATGTCAAACACAGCCATTCAATATTATCCACACTTTTAATACCTTGTAGATGTTTAGTAGCATTTGGATTGGATAATCGAAGTCTTTCGGCTGGACAAACACTATGTTTATACCATAATTGATCACAGCATGAACATATATACAGAGGACCTGTTGATACAGATTTATGGAATTTATGTATCAATTGTGATACACTATTATGTGATATATTGTTATCATTATTGGGCCCTTGACAACCTGATGGAGGAGATTGTTTGTTTTTTCTAGAATGTCTACTTTTATTTTCCTGATAATTAGCTCTTACTTTTGCTAGTCTTTGCTCTCTTTGTTCGACAGTTTCATTTTGCCTTTTCAACCTTCTTGCTTTTCGCTGGTTTTGAAGCCTATTTTCCCTCTCTGAAACAGTTTCTTGTTGTTTTGCCTGTTTCCTTTTCTCTCCTCGCTTTGCAAGTCTATTCTCTCTCTCTATAATAGTTTCTTGTTGTTTTGCCTGTTTTCTTTTCTCTCCTCGCTTTGCAAGTCTATTCTCTCTCTCCGTAATAGTTTCTTGTTGTTTTGTCTGTTTTCTTTTCTCTCCTTGCTTTGCAAGTCTATTCTCTCTCTCAGAAACAGTTTCTTGTTGTTTTGCCTGTTTTCTTCTCTCTCTTAGCTTTGCAAGTCTATTCTCTCTCTCTGAAACAGTTTCTTGTTGTTTTGCCTGTTTTCTTCTCTCTCTTTGCTTTGCAAGTCTATTTTCCCACTCTACAACAGATTCTTGCTGTCTTTTCTCTCTTTGCTTCTCTCTTAGCTTTTCAAGTCTGTTTTCTCTTTCTACAACAGACTCTTGTTGTTTTCTTTGTTGTTCATGGTTATTTGATGTTGTGTCATTCTCTGTGTTATCCAAACTATTTGACAATGAAATGTTTCTATGACATTTCACACCCTTCAACTCAAATAGACTATTTTGACTATTTTGTCCAGGATAGAACTTACAACTGTTAGTGTTATGAAAAAAATGTATAAGGTTTTGAATTCCTTCAATAGAAACTAAAACACTATAACCCATTGCTGCTGGCATTCCATGCATATCTCGTGAATGAGAATCAAAAACTTTAAATACATCTGGGAAAGGCATTAAAACTGCAACAGTGTTTGCTCGAATAGTAAGTAAACATGCTTTATAATTACCAGCATCAAATACTTCATGAAAGGCATGTTCAAGTGTAACATACGGTTCATTGTTGTATTCCATCCATAATGCTCCAGAAAAAGAGTCACTGTACTCCAAATTAAAAGTATCATTGCTGATAGACAATATTTCAGGAACATCAGTGAGCAATAAGAAATCTTTCTGAATGTGCTGACTAATTATGGCATAAAGATTGTTTGCATTAACTAGAAGCATGTTCATAAGTGGTGTATCCCAAATATTAACAGATTTTATTTCATTGTATACAATAGCATAAATTGACATGGCAACACATTGTTTTCCAGCATTTATTCCAAACATGGATATATTACCTTGGTTGAAGTCTGCTCGAACCGTAAAACTATGATCAACAATATCATAGATATTAATTGGGCCTGGATTTTCCTCTACATCATTTGCAAGCCTCAATAGCAATGGTACATAAACATGATAAGATACCATTTGTGTATACCATATGCAAACTTCTTTATTACTTTCAATCCTGGTAACTAGATTTTTCAAGCATGGTAAATAAAATATTTCTAAGTAGAACATTACTAACATATGATTCCCAAATTTACCTTTCATTTGATTCATGGACTGTCGTGCTTGCACAAAGTTGTTATGCGAACCAATTCTTAGTCTGTATATCTCAATTGACACACCCATATTTCTATATTCTCACTGTTTGGAATAAAATGGTTTCGTTACAGTAATTGTCAATAAGCAGTGTACTGTGTATTTTCAGTATTGTCTTTGACAGTTTGTATTTGTAATTCTTTTAAAATTGCACAATGGCAAAGTCTCAATAATCCCAGCACAATGGCAATGGGCTGCTTTTTTTACCTGCACAATGGCAAGGTTCAATTTGAGTGCGTGGCCTTTCACGCAAATAGCGCCTGATAAATAATCAGTGCGAGCACAATGGCTCCGTTTCAATTTGAGTATTTTGAGAGCGTGGCCTTTCACGCTAATAGCGCCCTGATAAATAATCAGTGCGAGCACAATGGCTCCGTTTCAATTTGAGTATTTTGAGAGCGTGGCCTTTCACGCAAATAGCGCCCTGATAAATAATCAGTGCGAGCACAATGGCTCCGTTTCAATTTGAGTATATTTTGATAGCGTGGCCTTTCACACTATATAATAACGCCTGATAAATAATCAGTGCGAGCACAACGGCTCCAAAATCACAACAAATAACAAAATGTAAGGTAAATTAAAGACAGCAAAGCTTTACTTACCTCGATCTAAGTTTTCTAAGTCGTCTGAGGCGCTCGAATATCGCGGAATATGTAACTTTCTTGAGTTTGCTCGGCGAAAACATTGAGTGATTCATATCACATGATCAGTTGTTCACATGATTCAAAATTTATGTACTATTAATTATGCTTATTATGCTCGGAAACACTCGGTATTTGTCGTATTTTACGAATCTATCACGTGATTTACCACCGCCGGTACAACGCACAACGTACGTACACGACACGAAATTTAGAGCTATATGAAAGTTGCATGCCCATGTATGGGCATGCAACAAAAAATGGAATAAGCGATATGTCCATATGACTAACCATGATATCTCACACAATTTTCCAAGAATAAATACAAATATTGGGCTTTTCAAGCAAATAAACCCTGTGAATATTGTAATTTTGGTTGATTTAAAAAATGTCAAAAAACGACCTTGGACGTACCACTCAAATTTGAATCAAATTATACTTTTTGCAAACTAATATACCCAGACCTCATCCTTAAAGAGAAATTAGTTTGATCAGAAACTGTTTTGGGCTAATTTTCAACAGTTAAACTTGATGTTAAAGAGTAGATTGTTAAAAGTCCATTTCTGCCAAATAGTACAGTACCACTACTTAATGGATTTTGGGAATAAAAATGTTCATACAAATTTCAATCAGTATGGATAGTGAAAGATGTAATAAGTGATATGTCCATATGACTAAACATGATATTTATGGAACGCCATGTGTCCAAAAATTATTTAACGTTAATTATATCATATCATGAATAAAACTGTCATTATATATAAATAATTGATAAACGAACAGACATTATATCAAATCATGACTTATTCGTTTTTGTCATTATTTGATATAATGTTATCAACATTAAGCATTATATCATATAATGAAACAGCGCCGAAAAGTCATTATTTTATATAATGCAATAGCGTAGTGCGCCATCTGTCCAAAAATTAAAACTGTCCAAAAATCAATTAACCTTATCAGATAACTCAAACGTCTGGTAACTTAAAACCTCCGGTTCATGGGCCGAAGGCTACAAACAAATCTCTTCGATTACGATCGATCTTCCTCCGTTTTTCGCTTTCAGCAGCTAAGAATCCTGCTTGCAGTCGATTTTTTTAATTTAATCTTTCCCGACAGGTCCCTATTAAACAAATCACTCATGATTTATCATTTTTGCGGTTCATATCTTCAGTTCGGTAAATGCTACGTGGACCAAAATACCACCATTCGATTCAGTGTAACAATAGCTACTCATTCCTATCGATAGATTTAGTGAATGGCAACATTATAGCGATTTATGAGCTTTGAAAGTCAAACGAGCTCGTATATGAATAAATATGATCAAATTACGCAATATTACTGACAAATTATAAACATAAACATACCTTTCGCCGAATATAACTTCGTTCCATTGAGACGTATGCTCATTCTGATGTTCTTGGTGGATTAAGAAGTTAAAAATAACACGTATAGTGTTATTTTCAAGCTTCTATCTTTAAAGTTCGACATTTAGTGCCGAATTTTGTATTTCTGCTCCGAATATGCGTTAATCCCAACCGGAAATACGACGAAAAACCGTCAAAACAATGCGACGCTTGTATCGCGTGACTCTGGAAATACCAGAAATGGATTCTACAGGTCAAAGTACACCCATACGCGTGAGTTTTACGTCATCCCGGCTAAAGGGAGCTCCTTATTGGCCAAGTATTACGTAATACAAGCGCGTGCTAGTAAAACCCGATACCTTGAAAAATTCAGAATAAATATTTCTAGTCGGCGTATACATACGAAACTTTCTACACGAAAGCGCTTGAATACAAAGAGTATTTTACACATATCCTTTCAGGAAATGACACCAAAGTTTAGAATATATTCAACTTTTTCTAATTTTCTCGTTTGAATGTTTGGCGAAGCGGTGAGTATAAATATATGATTGTTTCGGTTTGTGTAATGCTTTGACGGCACTTGACCCCCCGTTCGAAAGGTTATATTGTGAGGATTTCAATGGTGGCATTTATTTAATAGGGGGGTAAATACTCGCCGAGATATTTATATTAGAAAAATTGTTATCGAAATGTAATACGAAACCGGTTGTCGGGAAAGAGTTAAATTATGGCGAGTGATGAACGTTGCTGGAAAGACGCAATAACTAGAGCCGTGCAAGGAGCAGTTTGGTCCGTATTAACAGACAGAGGGCCATTGCATTTAATATCCATCCTCCTCTCTATGGATGAGGTCAGTAAGATTTTCACCTCTAAGAAAAAAAGATCAAAGTGCCGACACAAAACCCTCTTCAGAAATTTGGAAATTTTCCCCTTACGCCTCAGAAAATTCGCAGACATCAAAAGATGCCGACAGGCTTAACCTCTCAGAAACGACTTTTGGGTCACCGCTGGACATTAAAAGGGAATGCCCCCAGAGGACCGGACCAATTCTCGTCGCCGGTATAAAGCTCGACCAGCACAAGTTTAAGTTGAAACGTTATAGACCAGGTTTGTATGACCTACATAGTGTTTCAAATAAGTACTGAGGCATTTTAAAAGCTTTACTTTGAATATTTATCGATATCTTAATTTACATAAAAGATTAAAGGCCGCAGAGACTTATACTCAGAATAGTATAGAATAGCACCCTGAGCTATTCCTATAAATAACGGTGGTGGCAATCATATAATAAAACTAATATTAATAATAATAATAGCCGGCAAACTTTGCGAACGACTTGCCCAATAAATGTCGAGACCAGTGTTGTTTGCTCTGGTTGTTTTCTGTTTATATATTATGGTTGCCACCACGGATGTTTATAGCTCCTGTGCTATTCTGAGTATAATTTTCTGCGGCCTTTGTGTAAAATAAGATATTGATAAATATTCATAAAGGTAAAGCTTAATACCTCAGTACTTATACGAAACACTATATGTAGGTCATACAGACCTGGTTTATAACGTTCGAACTTGATCTTGTGCTGGTCGCGCTGTATGCCGGCGGCGGGAATTGGTTTGGTGTGGACGGCGGTCCCCACTCGCCACAATCCAGCCTTTTTAAATTAAAAAAATCGACTGCAAGCAGGATTCTTAGCTGCTGAAAGCGAAAAACGGAGGAAGATCGATCGTAATCGAAGAGATTTGTTTGTAGCCTTCGGCCCATGAACCGGAGGTTTTAAGTTACCAGACGTTTGAGTTATCTGATAAGGTTAATTGATTTTTGGACAGTTTTAATTTTTGGACAGATGGCGCACTACGCTATTGCATTATATCAAATAATGACTTTTCGGCGCTGTTTCATTATATGATATAACGAAAAAGTTCTTTTACATGATATCATATCATGAATAAACTGAAAAGTCATTATTTGATAGCATAGTGTAACGCATTAGCATTATATCAAATCAGGACTTACACAAATGCTTATGATATCATATAATAATTTTGTCAAAAAGTCATGATATGATATAATGATTTTGTCGAAATGTCATGATATAATATCATGACCTTTCGAAAGTTCATGATATAATATAATGCTTAATGTTGATAACATTATATCAAATAATGACAAAAACGAATAAGTCATGATTTGATATAATGTCTGCTCGTTTATCAATTATTTATATATAATGATAGTTTTAGTCATGATATGATATAATTAACGATAAATAATTTTTTGGACATATGGCGTTCCATAGATATTTCACCTGATTTTCCAAGAAAAAATACAAATATTGGGCTGTTCAAGTAAATAAACACTGTGAATATTGTAATTTTGGTTGATTTTAAAAATGTTAAAAAACGACCTGGGACGTACAGTACCACTCAAATTTGAATCAAATTATACTTTTTCAAAACTATCAGACCCAGGGTCTATTATGAATAACATTTTAGTTAGATCAGAAACAGTTTTGAATAATTTATAACTGCTGAAATTATGTTTTACCAATGAACCAATGGTGTAATTTAAGTCGCATTTGGCAAGAGCAGTAAAAACTAAATTCAAACCTATTTAGCGTTTGGATTTTAAAATCGATACATTTAATTGCAGAAAATATATCTTAATTAAAAAACAGAACATATACTGTAGTTCAATATTTCCATTTAGTTTTAAAGCTATAGCCAAACATACAATCTCGTTCCCAGAGTATGCCTGTTCGTGGGTTAGGTAGTGGCATGACTCTGGGGAAATCGAATCGAAATCGTTATTTGATTGGCTGCCGTGATCATCAATGCTGCCGACACAATTAATGCGTGTTTTTTGCGAGAATTACGCGTGGACATACGCGAAGAAAGAATTATCAATGTTTATCAGATTTGGAATGCAAAATCAAACGATATAAATCGAAGGATATGATATTAATCGTACGAAAAAGTATTGGGACGTTGGGTATATACTTACAAAATGCCATGGTATTTACGAATGACTTTTTATCGACCTACAGTACGAGTATATTCATTATAACCATGAAAGAATTGGCTAAATGAAATCATCGCACACGTTGTCGTTTTGTTAAATTGACATATTGTTGCCAGGACTTTGGAGTGACAGCTTTCGCTTGTGTTAAAAACTTGAAGCTTTAAACAATACAGTACATTATGGTCAATGGTCAACACTGAACATGTTGTAGCCTGTGGTCTTTGTGCTTTTGTAAATGGAGTTATCTATATAAATTTAAGATGCCAGGTGTTTTTGTAGCATCTGTATAAATTATAGTATAATTGATTTAAGAAGTTCCTCAGGTTGTAAAACATTTGGTTATAGATTTGCTTTGTAAGTGATTGCCATTTGACAGCATGAATGGCTATTCCATTTAATATCCGTACACCCCCTGTTGAGGATACATGTTTTTCATGGTTATACCCCTGAAGAATTTCAAACTCAAAACCATTTACCCCTGAAGAATTCCAAAATTCCAAGCTCAAAACCCTTTACCCCTGAAGAATTCCAAGCTCAAAACACTTTACCCCAGCCCCTGAAGAATTCCAAGCTCAAAACTCTTTACCCCTGAAGAATTCCAGGGATCCTCGACAAGGGGGGGGGGGGGGTATGGATATTAAACGGAATAGCCCGATGTAATTAAGGCTATAACTATACCAACCTGAAACAATTTTCACATCAATTTGTGTCTGGATAAAAAATAAGTAGTAAATTTAAATACAGATGTTTCCTTGTCTGTTGCTATGTGAAACAATAAACATTGTTTATAGCAATAAGAGTCATTGTTGATCAATAGCAATGCTCATTTGCTAAAAATATACAAGTATTGATTCCATTTCCAAACTCAGTTATACTATGTGAATATATTGGCAATTAATCCAATTATATATAAAAGGAGATACAGTAGAATTGAAATAGCTACCAGTTTCAACCAAATAACTACTTAAATTTCTGTATCAACTATCAAGCTTCCTGTGTATTATTGTTTCCTAAGCATCATTGAGGGGGCACTTGTTCTAAATATATGCAATAAGTCTGGTTACCATTAAAAAATGTCCATATTCAGAGTTACCGTTGTACTATATTTTTTTAAAATACTGCAGAAATGCAATATATTTCATGATTTTAAGAAATTGAATGAGGGCTGCATGGTTAAAAGAGGAGGGGGGCTTATTTATTTTTTATTGTTGCACCCAATTGAGAGGGGGGGGCTCATTTATTTTTTATTTTTGTATCCAAATGAGGGGGGGGGGTTATTGGAGAGGGGCTTGAAGAGAAGAAGGCTAAATATAGAAATTACAGTACCTCCATTCCTTCCTCTCCCTTCCCAAACATGCTGCAGGAGAGGGGCAACTGTATGGGTTAAAGCCTGGATTGCAAGGTTGATGTATAATTTGCATGTTATGTACCTGGTTATATGGAAATACATCCTGGCCTATAATGAGTTGCTGATTAAATGTTCAAAGATACACTGTGTGAAGCATGAAAAACAAATGGAAGATACCCACTGCAAGAAACACAATGTACTGTCATTTAAAGACTTTATATATGTGCTCCATGTATATATGTTAATGTAATATAATATATGTGTTTATTGTGTTTATATTGTTTATATATGTGTTTATTGTTAAAATATGGGATATATAATACCGTAAACCTCTGACTATAAGCCCTGGGCTTATATTCTTTTGTAAGTGATTTTTGATGGGCTTAGGGGGCCTTATACATGGACGATCAATTGTGTTAGTAATAAACAAGTCTGTCATAAACAGGAAAATAAACATGTATTAATAACACACTTCCATTAACATAGTAAGCTATAAAGATAAGGACAGTGTTTCAAATATCGTTCTCTGCTATATCAAAAGACAATGTCAATGTTAAATTACATAGTGGGATACTGGGCTTATATTCAGGGGGCTTATATTCAGGAGGCTTATTTTTGGGGGTGGGGCTTATATTTGGAGTGAGGTGAGCCTTATATTCAGACGTTTACAGTATACAGTTGAAAAAAGCTTGTATTTTCTTGTCATAGACACACATTTCTGGGTGCATATAGAACAGCTTATACGTCAGGTTCTCATGTCGATCCAATGGTAATTTGATATCGCTACCATCACCATAATATAGTGTAGCACAGAATGGCCTTGTATCATACTTTGACATGAAGCATGCAGAAATGCCTTGGTCATTCATGTGGAGATATGACTATCACGATAGAATTAGTTATGCCAAGTAACACGTCGTACACGTCAGGTAGCAGCTGAAATATTTTAATATTTGCTATAATAAGCCCATAACCTGTTGGCAAAACAACCAAAACATCTTCACCATTTAATTACATTATGGCCGAGATACATTTCAATGTCTCGTCTTTTAACGAATATTCAAGCCCTCTTTTCGCTAGAACAACTTTCATAGCTCTTTCAGTATTTGCCATTGAATATAATTTAATAGTAGTACGATTTAAAGCACCTTTAAACGTATAAAAACTCATTTTGTATACTAGTCCGTGTGTTGTGACCCGATATCGTTCACTTTCATTAAGCATGTCTTAGAACTGAAATATTTTTACGGGAACTAACACTTTCGAACACGCTGAGTTCAAATCCGAAAAGTTCCCACTCCGTAGACCCGCAGTTTTTTCACAAAATGCTATTTTATCTTCACTAATTTCACAGCAAATTTTTTCATTGTTCAACGATACGGATCGATGACGAGACAAGATTATGTCACTCAAAAGGGCCAATTTCAATTAACAATTCTTCCTTTTAACAAAAGATCGGTTTTGCTCGAATCATTTTGAGTTATGCAATCTTATGCGTGTTGGACGTAAACAACATATTTTGTCTACAACTTTGAGAAGGTACAGATAACGCTTTCTAAAACCCTCAGTTCTAGAGATATCTCTATAAAATCACAAGGACATTAATGTCAAGTCTTTTAGCTATGTCACTGGCGAGAAAAGTAACTAATTTAACGCGATCAAGCTATTTAAAACAAAAGTAACGCAAAGCCAACGTAACGGCAAAGACAACGTTAAAACGAAATATTGTCGAATGCTTGCAGGTAGAAGACTTACGACAGGATCAATCTTAAATAACCTTAAGCTATAAGAATAAATGTTCACATCAAAGACAAAGATCAGTCACAACGTATAAAATATGCTCTGTAAACTTACCGCGAAGTGGAGAAATGTGTCCATGAGCTGTTTATTCGATGATTTCGACGAATATAGAAGCCCTCTTTCCAATAATACTCGCTTATCGCACAGTATAACACCAACTGATATAATAGTTCAAATGCAATGATAAGTTATCTCTTGAATTACGTCTTGGAAACCGTGTTGGACATTTCCATGCTGATCCATTACATATAGATTCCCGTTTTATATCTTTGTTTAAAACATTTTGATCCCATGTAAGGAATTATTTCTCAGCCCAGAGACATAGCCCAAAGATTTGACATTAACGTCCTTTTGATTTTATAGAGATAGTTCCAGAACTAAGAATATTATAAAGAATTATCTGTACCTTCTCAAAGTTGTAGACAAGATATGTTGTTTACATCCAACACGCATAAGATTACATAACTCAAAATGATTCGAGCAAAACCGGTGTTTTGTTAAAAGGAAGAATGGTTAATAGAAATTGGTCCTTTTGAGTGACATAATAGTGTATCGTCATCGATCCGTGACGTTGAACAATGAAAAAATTTG
>CACRXK020001321.1:8207-56208 GCA_902702795.2 Paramuricea clavata | reverse complement strand
AAGACATTAGTAGTATAGGGAATGAGGGTTCTAGACCACTTTTTCGGCCCGCGATCTCACCCAACTTCCGGTCAGCGGTTTCCATATTTTCCCCAGAAACGCGGGCTCATATTTTTCTAGACCATTTTTTCTTTGTTTTTTTTTACCTCATTTTTCTAGACCATTTTTCTGATCTTTTTTTACCTCATTTTTCTAGACCACTTTTATTTTACTTTTAGATCATTTATTTTATTCCTATTAAATTCTCTAGTATCCAATTTGTGTAAGCTTTTTACTTCCAGGAGTTCTAGCCACAGCGACACCTAATGATTTGAGCTTCTCTTGCAGCACTGCTTTCAGAGTTTCCTTTTCGTCTTTTGGTAGTATGTCATAGTTTTTCCTTAGGTGATTCTCATCAGTTACGAGTATCCTTAACGGTAATAGTTTTTTGAACTTTGATCTTCTTCGTGGAATCACTACTTTATATTCTGGTCTAGGAATAGGTTTTTCTTCAACTAACGCTGAGTCTTCCCAGAAGGGGCTTTCGTAGAATTCTACTGCTTCCTCGAGTTTGTAGTATTCACTCTGAGGTTTAACCCTTTCTAGTACACAGCTCGGTTCCACTTTTTCTTCAATCACCACCTCAGCCTTTAGATCTCCTATTGAGTGGTGTCCGTACGCGTAACTTGTAACACCATCTTCAAGTAGGTATCTTTTGTCATCGAAACAGCTGAGTGTAATTTTCTTTAGCTGGTAGGTTCCAATCTTATGCTTGATGCTTCGGATTGTGTTCATCTTATGTCTCATCCTACCTTTGGTCTTAATCACGTTCTTAAAGTTTTCGTGAGTGAGTTTGTTTCTGATCACGTACTTTTTCACACCTTTAGCTGTCATTCCACCTCCACCACTCTCCTTCACGTAAGAGTACATCTTTGACCTTAACCCTACGAATTCAATTACCGGCACTCCCTCAGCTTCGTCCTTAAACTTTCCAATTACCTTCTTGTTATGAGCTGAGTAATACGGAGAATCTTTAGGATAATCTGAGTTGTCCCAACAATCTTTCTCTTCACCGATCCTCTTGAAGTCCTCGTACACGTCATCAGTCTTGATCTCATACATTAGACTGTCAGTGTCTGTGAAAAGGAGCTTCGACTTGTCACCGTACTCCTTTTTGATCGTGTTGTAATGGAAGTCGTACATTAGAGTCTTGGATAAGTCTAAGATACTCATTCCCACATAACACGGCTTATTCAAGGTTAACACTTCCTTCATTCTCTTTACCACGATCAGGCTCTCATTCATAATCCTAAGTGACTGGAAGCATGGAGACGCAGTTAGTTTAAGGAGATCGTTTTCCGACGACACTAGTTTCACATCAACTCTCTTCCTCAAATTCTCCATAGTCTTTCCATAGATGGAATTGTTCATTAGCTTGAAGAAGTTTTTCTCGAACGCATTCTTAGCGACTGATCGTTTTTGAGTATTGAAGTCAATATATTTTTTCAGCCAAGTTGACTGCTTGAAGGAGACTGCTCTGTGAACCTTCACAAGTTTCATTTCGAGTTCCATGTAGAGTTTCAGATTCCTGACATGTAGAACGTAATTCTTCCTGGGACCAAGTGAGTTTACCAGTTTTCTTACACCTCCAATTGTCAGCTGGAATTTATCAGCAATATCCTTTGCATAGTCTGATAACATTGACGCATCAATCTCCTTACTTTCTGGAGCTAGTGGATAACCATTATGTAGGTCGTGAAGTTCTGCTGGATATTCCATATCAACCTCAAGAACCATACCCCTTCCACTGTCTCCTAAGTAGTCATCAATATTTATTTTGTCAACTTCCTCGATCCACTCAAACTCACCATTAGGCAGAGGTTGAGACATCGCCCAGCCATATAAATTGTTCGCGTCGAGGTACATAAGGAACTTATTTTCAGCTTCTTCGTCATACGTTTCCATGTACTTATTATTCGCCGTGGAGTGTCTATGAGCAATATGACTTACCCCACCTCTCATTCCCTTCTCGAAGAACTGGAACATGTCCATATCACTTACCAATTCTATTTCCTCACCTGACTGTTTTAAGAACGCGTCCCAACTTAGACTAGGTGCTGAGATGTAATGAGCAGGGTCAAGCTTGTAATTTTCCAGGCAAGTCTTCCTGAAATTCTCAAAGACATCCGCTAGAAGAAGAACGTCAGTCTCTAGATAAAGATCGTGGTAGTCCCTCATCGTTTTCATTCCGAAGTGATCCCAAACTTTTAAAGCTCTTTGGTAATCTTCTTCTTTCACCTTAGACTCATATAGAGACGAGTAGAATTCATCTCTACTTGGAAGTTCCGTAGCATTAAGTTTACTAATGTCATCTAAGTATTCATAGGGAAATACACCTTTCTGTCTTACAAGATCGAAGTCCTCTCCTTGCCACCGCTGACTGACTATCTTGAAGTCTTCAGCTGAAAGGTTATTCACAAGTGCCTCTAGAGAAGAAGCCATGAATTGAATTGAATCGATAAACACAAGACTTTTTCCTAACGAGAAGGAAATGTACTTTTCCATGTTATTTGGAACAACATTAATATTCATCTTGAACTTCCCAATCTCCTGCATTATTAGATGGCTATCGTAACCTCTTAGATTATGGAAGACCACAGGAAGTTTCCATGTAATTCTATATTTCAAATTACACATATTATGAGCAGCTCCACGGTAAAGTCCAGTTACGTGATCATGGTCCCTGACTCTATCATCACCTAAGTCACAGCCGCAGATGGAGCAGTTTCTTGTCATCCAGAACTCAGTTTCTTGTTCTGGTGTAATTACCATTTTCTTCTTGAAGATCTTGTTCACCATTTCTCGGCACCTGATAGACTCCTTCAGAACTGTCTTCAGAAAGACCTCTGTAGCATCTTCACCAACGTAACTCGTATATTCACCTGAGTACTGATCATCATAGTGACACACTGTCTTCAACCCAAAACTGCAAGCTTTATGTGTCTGGTAAAGCTCAGTTGAACTCTTCTCCTCAGGGTCTTCAGATTCCACTTTCCTTTCCTCAGGAACAAGCATAGATTCAAAGTCAGCATAGATTACAAATGGAGCAGGCATTGAATTTCTATAATGACCGAACTTTATTTTTGAACCAGCATTGGGAAGCTTAGTGGCCTGAGTTCCATTTACACTAACACATGTCTCACTATGTTTCTTTAATGTTTCCTCACTAGTGCAACTATGAAGACAATACAAGCAGAAGTGCTTTTTGTTCGAGTTACCGCTAACACTGAAGAGCATTCTATTTACATCCTTTATTAGGACATAATGATTACCACCGTTGTTGTCACCTAACAGCAGCAACTCCATATGCTCATCATATTTTGTCTTAGAGTTCCTGATTGGGTAGAACTGCTTTTTTCCCTTATAACCGAATACTGAGATGCTTATTGAATTTCTTCTTTCAATTTTGTCGATATCGCTTATCTTGACAGGAAAGTCAATACCTTCATAATCCAGGTTCTCCGCGAACTCCCTATCTTGCTTTGTTATGGCAGTTGCCCTCCTAGCCTTTGGTCTCAAATGTCTCACATGACACCACATAAAGCATTTTTCGTCCTTGTTTTGCATATTAATTAAGCCGCATTTTGGATTACTAATGTCTGCGGGTAATTTCATATATGAACTACCCTTGAGAGGTTTGTACATTGCAATATTAACATAATGACTTTCAATGTTCAGAATAATCCAATTTGAACCTAAGTTTTGGAAAGTTTCAATTCTGGACAATACGGTCAGTTGATTTTGGGCTGCAGTGCTTTCGATATCCTCAAAGTTTGTTGCAGTTCCAGTTTTTGACTTAAAGTACACTGAATCCTTCTTTGTTTTATCATTTCCGATTTCCTTAGACATTCTCACCTTAATTGTCTCCGTATATTTTAGACCTCCCATTCTCTTCAACTCGTTCACTAGAATTCCCCTCACAACCTGCCTACTCGCTGTCATCTGGTCCAAGGGATCCATAAAGTTTGGAGTTATTGAGTACGTCACCGCTGCACCATTTGCGGCAGTTTCTATCTTTCTGTAAGAAGGCTTCTCAAGATATGTTCCGAATGGATCAATCTCATGTTCCTTTGGTGTGATCACTACAGGCTGTTCCGTAACTTCCCTCATTACCTTCACAGGCTTCCTTAACTTTGGAGGAGGCACTGGCTTTTTGGTTCTAGGCTTAGGAATAGGTCTTTCTTTAGGGAACACTGTCCTTGGCTTAGGAACAGGTCTTTCTTTAGGGAACACTGTCCTTGGCTTAGGAACAGGCCTCCATGGAGCTACACCTTTTGGCACCTCAGGAGCTTTCCTTGTTGGTCTTTTGTTTAGATCCACCGTCACCGTGAACTTATTAGGTCCCACCTGGGTTATCACACTATCCGCAGGAATCGAGAGTTTTATTTTCTTTTGAGCCATAAACCTCTCCGCGACACTTTGCTTCTTAACCTTTGGTGGTCTTCCACGTTTCTTTGGAATCACAACCTCAGCCTCAGACTTAACCTTTGCTGGTCTTCCACGTTTCTTTGGAATAACAACCTCAGTGTCAACCTTAGCCTTTGGTGGTCTTCCACGTTTCTTTGGAATTGCAACCTTGGCATCAGATTTAGCCTTTGGCGGCCTTCCTCTGGGACGTTTAGGATTCCTAATATTCTCTAGCCTCTTCATCTCCGCATTAACTTGAGGATCATCAGTTCTCCATCTACCTCCCATTGTTGGTGGTAAACCCTCAACTCCCTGACTGAGTAGACTTTGATATGCCTCCTCAACCAGCAAAGCCTTTGCCTTCTGTCTCTCGGAATATTTCCACGTCGGCATAATTCCCCTCTCACCCTTCTCATTCAATGGTCGTCTTCGTGCTCTTCTTGGGTCAGTAGAACGATCTCCTTCATCTATGAACTGTCTTTCTCCTTCAAAGAGATCTTTACCCTTATCCTTAGGTGCAACTCGATAGAATTTGTCCTCAGATATTCTCTCAACTTCATCCTCGAAATCACTTATATCGCTATCATCAACTATCTCACTAAGTGCCATAAGTTGTTCCACGGTCATGTTGTTCATGTCAAAGTTTGTCGCCATTTTTCACTCTTTCTCTATATACTATAGGTAAAAAAAAATAGGCCTATTTAAAGGCCTATTTAATTTTGTATTTAATTTAATATTTTTATTTAATTATTTATTTTTATTTAATTATTTATTTTTATTTAATTATTTATTTTTATTTAATATTTTATTTAATTTTATAATTAATATTTTATTTAATCCAATAATTAATATTTTATTTATGTCTAAATTTCCAGTTATTATAATATTTACAATTTATGGGTTCCCACCCCAACTAGGGAAAAACCTTTCCATATAGTCTGTCCTCAAGGATGTTCACAATTCTTTGAGTCTTGATGTCCTCAGGTGGGTTTCTCAACATGATGTTGTTCATGCTGGCTAACCTTAATAGGTAAAACTTATATCTAACTATGTTGCGCCCCCGTTGCAGTCTAAGTCTTTGTATACATCTTACGATGCTTCTAAACTGCTCCCGTATGGTATCCCTATCCCCAGAAGCAACATGCTCGAATAAGTGTCTCTCAAACCAACGGACTCTATTATGGGACGATTTCTTTTTCAAGTAGTCATCCTTGTTGTGATTGTAACTAACGTAGTATGTGAAGTTGTTCATAGCACTAGTTCCGCAACGTGTGCATGTATCTGCTCCATCTATTACCACAATTGACTTACTACCACATTCACTGCATACTGGCTCGTATGTGTGTTTGACCTTCATTTTATTTTTCACGTATTTCATTACTGCAGCCTCTAACTCCTCAATAGTGTTTGCGTTCTTACCGACTCGTTCCATTTCATCAGGTGTTACCAGTGTCAGCCAGTCCATCCCCTATACTATATGTGTTAAAATTTTCTGCTTGTTTTTGTGGTTTATTTTTACGCCTCCTTATTATTCGCCATTCCACATATTTTTTAACTGCAGCCTCCAGTTCTTATATAGTGTCCACCCTTTTTCCTAAGGCTACCACTTCATCAACGTCTACCATTGCAAGCCAATCCATTTCTCTATACCAACTATGTTAGTAGGCGCTACGCTATATTATATATGTAAAAGAAAATTACCGTATTTTTATAGAATTAAATAAGCTGCCCCTCCAACCACCCCACCTGTAATTAAACCGAAGATTGCCATATACTCTTCCATCTCAGAGCTAGGTTTATAGTGATTGCTTAACTGCGGCCTCCTCGGCACAGCCTTACGTGTTAACTCATTGATTCTTCTAACGAGTTCCAGTGATTTATTTGTTGAATTAATATCCTTATTTGCCTCAATCAATTCTGACCTTAATTGGGCAATTCTGTTTCTTCTATCAGTGACTTCTTCAAGGTACTTCTCTCTTTCAGCTGTTAGGTTCTCCATCGCTATGTTATGTCTATGGGCTTCCCTAGCATATCCATTCTTATCAAACATTTTAAATAGGTATCCTGCTCCAGCAAATGCAAATGCGTTAAAGAGTCCTCCTGCTACTGCTGACGCCATTGTATAGTCTTACCTAGGTTTTGAATGGATCATCTGGTAGATACTTCTTATCTTTCAGGTAAGATACTAGTAGGGATGAAAGACTAACTGAGACAGCTAGCTTTGCCATTCCTTTTACATTCTCTGGGGTGCCTAATGGTTCTTTTAATAGTTTCTTCGATGCCATTGAAATACCGACTGCTCCTGCTGTTAGTAACACTGCGTTGTACACGTCCATCGTCATCTTTGATTCTTTACTCATCTTGTTATAATATATATTATGTTTAATGTATCATTCAAGTGAATCTAACCTAGACTCGTCAGCTTTCCTAGGTATCTCAACAGTCTCAGTTGCGTGCTTGGGTTCCGGTTCCCTGGTTTCCCTCTGATGCGACTTGTATGCTAACACTAGAGATACCAGTGCAATGGCCACTCCTATGTAGGTAATCAAACCGTCATTACTTGAAGGCACCTTAGGTTCCGCAAGTTTCTTTTTCCTCTCCTTTGCTATTTTGCTGATTGCAGCTAATCGTTTTCCTGCCGCTACTCTCTTCGGGTCCTTCTTCTTCTCACTTGTTACTTGTGCTTGGATTTGCTCAGGTTTATCTTCCATTTTACTTGTAAGATACCTTAGGTTTAACTGGGTTTAGTCTTATGAAACATCTCAAATTCTACTTGTGAGATAACTTGAATCTGTTTGTGAGATGTCTCAAATTTGCTTGTAAGATAACTTAAATCTACTGGTGAGATAACTGGTGAGATATCTTGAATCTACTGGTGAGATAACTCAGATTTGCTTGTGAGATGTCTCAAAACTTACCTGAATTGAACCTTGGTCTGTACGTCTTCACGTCACAAACTACTTTTTTCACTGCAACTTTCCTTATGGTTTTCCTAAGTGAGGAAGTACCGACTACGTCAGTATCGGCTATGCCAAAATACTCGTTGATTCTAATGCAAGTCTTTACCAGATCATCTGATACCATTGTCATGTACCCTATTCCCCTCAATTTCCTAAACCATATATCCTGATTCTCACTTATAACTCCGGTGCCCTTAGGAGACTTAAATTCAATAGCAAATCCTTTGTACTTCCCCATAGGATTCTCTATGATAAGATCTGGTTGACCACCTTTGTATCCCTTCTTCCAGGCATCACATCTCTTTGACATAGTGTCCTGATACTCACCTAGACCAGGTAATATTATGGCCTCTGGGTAGTTATCTCTAATGTAACTCACAACTATGTGATGAAGGTCCGTTTCGTTTATAAGGATTATTTGGTTATATCTAAGTGACCTTCTATCTGGTAAGTTATAAGATCCTGTTTTACGGATAGATGGGAGAACCTCACTAAGCACCCAGTCCTGAAAGGCCTCTGCTGTTGGAAGTCTTGAATTAAATAGTAGCTGGTACAATCCTGGTTCATATAGTAGTATTGTCTGCGGGTGGTACTTTTCCAAGGGGAACTGGCTGGGTACCCTTTGAATTTCTCTCACCATTGTCTTGTTCATATTCCACACATTATCTCTAATAGCTTTTTTCGTGTTCGTGTACCCCAGAGACTCTGCCACATCTTTTGCGTGAAATAGTATCTCATCACCTTTTCTGATAGTTCTTATGCTAACGTTCAACTCCTGATTTCTGAATAGTTTTTCCATCTTTCCCTATACTATATATGTAAAAATTTTTGGGCTTATTTTATTTTGATTTATTAGTACTAATTATAATAAACTATAAGACCGGCCCTTCAGGGTGGTACCCTCGAGGGCACCCCTTTTGAATTAACAAGAGTGGTTGTATTATAACCTTTCTCAAAGAGGGGCGATTCACCCCTCTTTCCTTATCCTAGTATCAGCATTCCCTCTACCCACCCAGCTGCTTACTACGTACTTCCTACAACAAATAAAATACTACATTTCATTTAGTTTCCTATATATCTTTACAACTGTTTTCACCATATCATCTTTGAATGCCTGGTATTCATACTGGAGTGGTCCTATGATCTTATTCTTAAGGTTGTACAGATCCTTCTCCACAGAGGTCAGTGTTGCTGAGTTCTTCTTAAGTAAGCTTTCTGTTGAATCAAGTGCTGCCTGAATTTCATCTAACTGCTTCTTATTCGCGTCGGTCTTCTCAATCAGTTCATTAATTATGTCTTCAAATTCAGTTCCTTCCCAGGCGTTTCCCCAATCGTATGACTCTCCGAGGTGAGACATTCTTCTTCACTATGTAATAAGATTTGTTTTGCTTCCTCAGATATTTCCTCAGTCTTTCCCTTCTTATTCCACTTGTGAGCAACCACGTGCTTAGCTGTTGTGCATCCACCTGATATGAGACCAATGAATGGAATGTCTGGGGATATCATTCTAGTTAAATAACATACGTCATCCTTTAAAAGCTTATCACTAAGTAGTTCCTCTGACAGCTTCTCAGAAGATTCCACCGCATTAAAACTTCCTAGTATGGAAGCAAACTTTGAGATAATAAGTGTTGATAAGAAGTCACTTGCGCATGACATCCTCTGACTTTCATACTCACTGTAAAGTCTATCCACAACATCTTTGTTGGACTTTCTTATGAAACTTGCGGTCTTATCAATTACACCATCCTTAGATAGCTCGATAAGCTTATTCCTTTTGCTTTCAGTTTGCGACTTATCTGCGATGGGCTTAGTTTTTCTAGCTTTCTTTTGCGGTGTCTTTGCGGCCTCTTCTACTTCCCTCACAGCTGTAGATATTTCTTCATCAGATTCAGATCCCATCTTTTATATCCTACGCGATGTTTTGTTTGATAGTGTATGTGTAAGGGTGAATGAGGAGTATATCTAATGCGGTGAACTTTTCATCTTTTAGTATCTTCGTAATCTCTGTAATTGTCTCCTGAGGAACGCCACTTAGGTAATCATCTGTTATGACCTTCATATCTCTGCGACTAGGGTTGTAGAATGTAACTAACCTGGAAATGTTCTCCCTGAATGGTTTTGCTACTGATGACAGTTGTTGGGTAATTACAATGACAGATATATTGTAATGTCTTGCAGAGAATGCTAGGCGCACCAGTTCTGAGACTCTTTTCTTTACATCTTGACTTGCCGCACAATCGTCCACTATAATGAGAGTCTGAGTACCGCGGAATATGGTGGACACTGCCTTGAGAACTATATTGATCATTTCCTGGGAACATGGAATTTGTATGACTTCGTGGTCACTAATATGAGCCCAGTTAATGTAGGTCATATTCCATTCTATTGTTGGACATATAATAACAATATAATCGAAAACTTTATTGTACTCTGTTTCTAGCATGTTAAGTAAGAACTGAGTCTTACCACTTCCAGTCATTCCTACTATGAGCATATTGAATGGTGGCTCTAGATTCATCTCTATGCTTTACCGTTAGTACAAGCTACGCTAGTAGCGGCTACGCAGGCTACGCCTAGTATTGAATACTAGATAGATCTCTACTAGCAAAGTTAAGTAGAGCATCTGATACAACAAAAATGTTGCACTGAACGTCAGCTGTTGTGGCTTGCTTCTTGATTTCCATAAGTACTCCAGACTGTGTGTTAACAATCTTTCTTCCTCCTCCAGTGGTATCATCCTGAGTTGACCTTAGATCAATTACTAGAGCAAAACCGTTGCTGAAGAACCTGCTGATAGACATAAATTCATCTGCCATTGATTTCTCACACATAGGACAGAAGAATCGTTTTGCCTCTTCGAAGAACCTATTTTTATGAAGTCCTTGAGAAAAGACAGCATTAGGCACACCCTCAATGGTAAGGTTCACTTTATCAATGTTTGGGAAAATATATTCTTCAGAATCAGTTCTCACCCTGTTCACGAACAGGAGGACAATTGCTGACATGCTCTTCCTGGGGATATTTATGTTTTCATTGACAATGGTAAGATCTTTGTCCCAATTACTTGTACGCATTAGTGTGACATGTTTGTAGGACAGTGAGCGGCCTGTTGAATACATCCTTGATACTTCACTTGCAAGGGCGTCATTCTCAATGGTTTCGTATTCTAACTCAAGATTATCAAGTTTATAATTACCCTTAGCTTCACCTCCTTGTGCAGTCATAATCTCATCTGATTGTGGGAGTGTGAGGATGTACATAGGATTATTATTCATGGAGAACGGAGTGTAGAGTCCATGGTCTGCAATTATTTTATCAATTGGTTTTCTAAGCTTAGAACCATACACACTATGAAGAAGTCCATCTGCTACTTTGTTGTCATCACCAACCTTTACACCTGAGTCGTCACCTGAGATTAGCTTTCTCAGGTTTTCACTTCCGAGGCCCTGTTCTGTCATCTTATTTCTGTCACCCTGTGTTAGCCATAGGTCTTTATAAATTTCGTACAAACTCTCTCCTGAACAGTCATAAGCTGTTTCACCTGCTACTTTAACCTGAAGACGTTTTGCAATCAATTTGGCTAGGTTATTGTTAAACCTGCTTTTTGTATTAGAATTCTTGAAGTCAAATAATAGTGCAAGTGACCCTGGAACTAAACAAGAGTCAGGCTTTAGTTTAGGAATGTTAATGTACAGCTCTTCACCTGGGCTGATAGTTGTTGGATTAAATGTTACAACACTTCTAGTTCTTGGTCCTTTTACAGATGTCATGCGGCTCCTCCTGAAGCCAGGCTGGAGTTCTCTTTCTGTGGTATTCATACTTTATACAATATGTAATGTTTAGTTATATTCATACAGTAGAACTACTACGGCACATACAATGACTATCCATATATTATCCGCTGCTAACTCTACTCCATCAGCTATCTTCTGGAATACGGGTGGTAGTTGCACTTGGTTGTTTACCAGCTGACTGATCTTCTTATCAAGCTTTCCTGTTGTGTCACCTACTTTCCACAATATGTTTCTAGTTGATGCTACCAGTCCTATGATTACAGCTGATGAGGAAATTAGAACAGCTGATAAGATGCCTGCATTCTCCCTTGCCCATAACTTAAGCCTCTGCAGTCTCCTACGATCATCCCGTTTAATGAGATCCCTCTTTTTCACTTTGTCTCTTAAGTTGAGAAGTCTATTTAAGTTTGACTCTCTTTGGTAATCATTTGATAGCATTCTGACGTACCTCAGTTCTTCCGACTTTTCTTTGAAATCTTCTTCGTCCAAACTGGATAGTATTAATTCATTTAACAGTCTGTCTCCCCTATCCATTAGATCATTGTATGATAGATTAGATAGGTCAGGGAATTTCTCAGCTAATTGCTCTCTCGTAAGGTCTTCAGTCAATATTTTTCTCCTCCTCAGTTCCTGTATGTAATTAATTTCCTCGTTAATATCCTGGGTCTCCTCGATAGTTTCACTTTCCTCGAGATTCCTATTGAGAAATGATAGTTCGTTGTCTATGGTGTCTATATCCATTTCTTCATAGTTCGGATACTTTTCCTTCAACTCCTCCATTTTCTGGTCATCGTATTCCTCCTGGTGTTCCTCCATAGCTAATTTACTTTGTGTAATAGTTGTACACCATTAAGGCTGCAGCTATAGCTAGTACCCATAAGTGTGACGCTAACCAGGCAATTCCTTTGGCTCCCCATGATAGCGCTGTTGCAATTGCGTTCAGGATTGGAACTAGAATTGGTCCTGCTTTCTTTGCTAAATTTGCTAATGCTTTTGCTACTTTACCAGTGGCTTTTGCTGTATTCACAATGGCTCCCCTAGCATGGATCAATAAGGCTGTAATTAAACTAGCTGTTGACACTGCTATCCCTACAAGTCCCACCTTTTCCTTTCCTACCCAGTCTATAAATCTGCGTAATCTGGAAATATCTTCCAACTGTGCCTCTCTTGCTTCCTCTATTGTTCTCTGTTCTAGTGTCCTATCCCTGGCTTCCTTCAAACTGTCAATTCTTTCTAGGAGGGAATTATACTCAGTTGTACCTTCCGCAGAGGTGGCACGTTCCACGGTTTCACCAATAGCTTCATTAAAGTAGTCAGCCTGAATTTGTAACGCTCCATTGGGACCTGTTCTACCTTCTATACTTGATCCATCAGGTGGGTTAAGTACTCCTCTCAGTTCATTATTTTCTTGCATTGTTAGCCCTGGAAGGTCTCCTAGTTTTGCACTTATATCTATTAACTCAATGTTCTCACGGTCAGCGTATTCCTCACTACTTTCATCAAATTGTGGCTCTTCTTTAGTGTCCTCGTAAATTGATTCATCACTTCTAATTATATCGTCAGGATTCGTAGGTACCTCTTTTATTTTCTTTATAAGGTCCTTGTATTCTCTTAATGCAGTGGAGGTCTTTGAGTACACGAGTTTGCTGGTCTTACCACGTTTCATTATCTGTGTGCCACTTTTATCAATACCTTGTTCACTTCTAAATATCAACACCTCTGTGCCATCGTTGAGTGTTCTTACAGATGATCGTTTGATGAGTTCCCTGACATATTTATTCTTTGGGTCTAGTATTAGTCCCTCCTTACCCTTAATAACTCTTACGACAGCTTGAACACGCTCCACTTGGTTTTCAAAATCTCTCTTTTTATTTGCTGTAAGTCGGTCTTCTGAGAACTTTTTCAGTTTCTCTAGGCGGTCCTTTATTTCATCCCAGTCAGCGTCAAATGATTCGTTGAATGCATCTAGCACATCAGGAAGTACATTGTTTGGGTCTTCCACAAAGTTGACTTCTGGGACAGTTGTGCTTCCTGATGGACCTGAAATGTTCACTGTACCATCATTTCCTTCGGTGAAAGTTGTTTCTTTTATTGCACGTCTCTCCATGAAATTCCTTACATAGTCCAGTTCACTTTTGAGATCGGTTATCACTATAGGATCACTACCATACATAGCCTCATCCTTCACCCTTTTTTCTAGCCTATCAAAGGCTGTCGTTAGGTCATCATAATTAAGATCGTCATATTGAGGATAAGTTTTTTCCGTCTCCTCTAAATCAATGTCATCGTAGTCCTCCATAATACTTTAACCTATGTTAGGGACTTGATGTCTCCAGCTGGTATCCAACTGTTAAATTTGTCATCATAACCTAACCACTTAATGAGAGCCATCTTTTTACCCTTCACCGTTCTTCTTCTTAGTACTTTCTCTATCTTAAAATCAGGTTCCCTTCCTTCAGCGCTATACAGTTCTTGTTCATAAAATCTGCCAATTATCGGTTCATCAGCACTGTCTTTTATTGTGTATGTGTTTGGATGTCCGTGATACACTTCCGTCACAGTGAACAATTCCTCTGTGAAGTTTGCTTCATATCCTTTTGTGAACACTGATTTGTACTTTGAAATCCTAACACTTTCTCCCACAGCAAACTTTGGTTCCAACGGCTTGCCTAAATTGTGTCTAAAAAGTGTCTTCCATACTTCAGTCCAATTGGAATCATTTACACTGTCTGGTGTTGTTTTAATTGATCTATTCACTGAACTGTTGTAATTATCAGTTAAGTCTTGAAGGACGTTTAACCATTTATATGTACTGGCACTGTAAAAGTACTTCCACATTAGCGCTTTCAGTGTTCTGTTAAATCTTTCCACAACGGCGGCCTTTTTATCTGAGTAAGTAGAGAAAAACTCAATGTTATGTTTATTAAGCAATAATTTTACATCCTTGTTGTAGAACTCTGTGCCTTGATCAAACTGGGCGAATTTTGGGTATTTACCAAAGTGATTATTAAATTGCTCTAAAATGTTACTGACCGCGTCCTTCATTGATGTCGCGTTTTTCTTATACACTGGTACTGTGAATGCGTACCTACTTAGTATTTCGATTGATGTGAGAATCCATCGGTATCCCTTGTTCTTGTCATCATATTTTGTCATGTCAACTAAATCCATTTGTAACTGTTCACCTAAAGTTTGAACGTACGTCTGTCTGAACTTATGTTTCCTAAACACTTGTCTGTACCTAGTGTATGTGTCTTGCTCGTTTATCCATTTCTTAACCTGGTTTCTGGTTACTTTAAGTCCGTCTGATACTGCTCTAAGATATAGTTTCTCTGGTGTCTGGAATCCAGTCTTAGGATTGTAGTAAATATCTCGTAGCCCCTGTTCTTTCATAATATCATCGTCCATCTTATATTAACCAATGTAAGCTAACTACCGACTACGTTAGTAGACGCCAATAACTACACAAGTAGTTATTGCTCAAGGTACATCTCAAGTAGCACTTCACCTATATCAGTAGGTTTCCCGTCTTGATCTGTCATGTGGAATATAAGTTCTGAGAAAGAACCCTTGATAACTGAAATCCTACTTTCAACATCAATGTAACTAACAACTGAGCCTAATAATGGTCTGTCAGTTGGAACTGTAACACTTGTTATTACATCGCTGGGTCTTCCCCAAGGGTTAACGTTAAAACTGTTACTTACTATGTTGCAGTGTATATTTACGTATCGTAGACCATTATTAAAGTCAACTTTGCTATCACTTGTCAAACTCCTCCCTTTTAGTAGGATCATAGGATTATTAAATCTATTAAAGCCAAGCATTGTTAAAAACCTGGTTTCTATTGTAATGTCCTGCTTTACAGCTTCTATCTGACATCCTGCTGTTTCTGGAAAATATGTTAGTTTAACACCGTGTCTCTCAAGTAATTTTCTCATACTATCAAATGTATAGTAGCCCTTGCTGACAATCACGTCAGTTTCACCACCAGCTGTTTTAACCTTGAGAATAGTTGTTGGTTCTCTTATATTGAAATATTCCCAGAAAACTGAAACTCTCTTCACAAAGACTGAATTATAATTACTTGTTAAAACTGAATTCTGTAGTGATATAATAGTGTGCGAACTCTGGAGTAAAATTGTGAACTTCATCTTAATAACATACGTTAGGTTATTAAGATGGAGAATGCATATGCTAAGTACCTTGAACTTGTAAAGAGTCCTAGAGTTATAAGAGCATCTAATAGAGCACGTAAGGATGCAATTAAAGCTTTCATAAAGAAGTACCCGAATGTCGACCTAGAGAAGTTTGAGTTCGTGGTTAACATAGATCTTAACGGTGGAATTACCGATGTAGAGACTAATTATAAGGTAGATGATAGTACCTCTTATGGTATTACCTCAGATGGATTTAAAAGTAATCCTGAATTTGTAAAGTCACTTCATTCCCTTAAGACACCGACTAAATGGTCATCAGTTTGGGCTTCAGGGGGTAATGTACCTGACTACTCAAGTGTAAGAAATGTTGAACATGAATGGCCGTTGGTTTGGGCTTCAGGAGGTAACTTACCTCCTTTTACAAACTTGAGGGAAGCTGATCATGTATGGGGTCTTCACCATTATCCAGTTTTTCAGAAGGCTGTTAATCTAGAATCACCCCTGCATAATTTTAAGGTGTACGTTTCTGATTAGGATTACTTCCTTTCTAAATTTAGTCCAATAGAGCGGTGTGAGTGGTCAGGTAAGGCGGTGCTTTATGAGAACAATAAGGGCTTAGTTGAGCTTCCCAAGGGTGTTCCAACTGATATACGCAATGTGAGCATGGACTTCGAGAATGAACCATATTTTGCTCAAATATGTTCCGCGTATATTGCAACTTTCCTATGCGGCATCTCCGTTAAGAATCTAGAGTGGAATGATTCTACCCCAAAACAGATTACCTCTATAGCTAGATACCATCTTTACTATACAATGAGAAAGTTTATGAAAAATCCTGCGCTAATGAAAAAGTATGATATAAGTGGAATGAAAGGGCACTTTCCGGTTAAAACTCAGGATTTCAATGGTGCCTCTTCGGGAGGTGGAACATATGTTAAAGTTGGATGGGTAAACTACACTAACTCCGACTATCTTCACTTCATACCATATGAGTCAAGTGGAATCACACAAGTCGGAGTGCAGTTGCTTATGGAAAGTGTGGAAAGTTATGTTTATTCTGTGTTGGGAGCACAAGCTAGAACAAGGTGGAGTATTGTTAGCGGTCAATCAGGTAAGGCCCTTCAATCACAAGAGGCTTTTAGAAAAATTGTTGAAGATACTATAGTTCAAAGTAGTGTAAACACTACAATTAGCAACATGAGAGTAGCTATAAGGGACACTAATGTAATATTAAATATGGCAATCAATCCTAACATAATACTGGTTCCTTCTAAGCTAATCATTCTTGAAACACCTATTCCTGGATATAATAATATACTCTCAAGTCCTACAAAGACAACTACATTTGGGGTTAATACCAAACTAAACTATGTTGGGGAAAAGAAAACCGGCCATTCAAAGAAACAGCACCAGGACACTACACCGGTTCACCACCTTGATGTTATTGATGGACATAAAAAGGTTCCAGGAGGCTCTACGGTCACTAAGCCAAAGGAAGGTTCTACAAGTTCTGAGACTCAAGTTGTTCCTATCATGAAACATGATGTGGTTAGTACCCATGAGTCTTCAGGAGTTAACGCTATCGCTGGAGCTGGGATTGGTGCTATAGTTGTATTTATTCTAATGAAAATTATCTTGTAAACATTGTGTATGTTATAAAATGGCTCTCTATAGAGGATACAACAAAGGAGTAAATAAAGTTGATCCATCAAGCGGTAGTGTGTTTGATAAGGACGGATTTACCATGAAGGGTGACATTGAGATGGATGGTAACGAGGTAAAAGGTCTGGGTGCACCTACAGATGATACTTCTGCGACCACAAGAAAGTGGGTGGATGATGAGATCGTTAAACAGGCTGCCCTTGCAATTCAACCTGCAGGGTTTACAATGACTGGGAATATTAACATGGGAGGTAATAAGATAATTAATCTTGATAATCCTACTAACCCAGGTGACGCTGCCAGTAAGAGCTGGGTTGAGGGTAGTCGTGCTAGTCTACCTGGACTTATCCTTACAAATGACCTCAATATGTCAACAAATGACCTCAATATGTCAACAAATGAGATAAAGGCTCTAGGTGATCCTACAACTGGAAAGTCTGCTGTTAGTAAGGATTGGGTAGTTGGAATGCTAAATAGGCCTGTATCTGGACTTAATATTGCTAGTGATATCGATATGAAGGACCATGAGATTAAGAATCTTAAGGATCCCTCTGAGGACCAGTCTGCTGTCACAAAAAAGTGGGCTGTTGATAATAACTTTAGACTAAAAGGTGGAATTATGCAAGCAGATGTGTCCATGGGAGGTTGGAGATTGTTTGATCTTATTGATCCTAAAATTGATAGTGAGGCTACATCAAAAAAGTGGGTTGAAGATAAAATATCTACACTTCTTGGTCCCTCCGGTTTTAAAATGTCAGGAGCAATTAATATGGACGGAAATAGGATAAAAAATGTTTCGGTTCCTAGGGGTGGAGGGGATCCTGTTAACCTTGATACTCTAACATCAAATTTAAATTCTTTTAGAACTGGAAGTGATAGATATTACTTCAAAAGGAATGGCGGCTCCATGACTGGAAATATGAATACAAATAACTTTCAAATCTATTCTAACGCTGTCCCTGACAGAGACTCCTCCCTTGTGGCTAAAAAGTGGGTGGAAGATAAGATTAGCGGTGGTAGAAGTAAGCGTGAGACTTACAGTGGACTTACACTTTCTGACGACCTTGATATGGGAAACAATGAGATTGTAAAGTTAGGTGCTCCTACAACTGATAATTCTGCTGTGTCTAAAAAATGGGTCACGGATCATGTCAGTGGGAGTTCTGTAAGTAGTAGTGGCTTTACTATGGGCGGTAATATTGATATGGGAGGAAACGAAATTGAAAATGTTGGGGATCCTACTAGTGATCAATCTGTGGTTACAAAAAGCTGGTTTAATTTAAATGAAGGAACATTTCTACGGTTAGACGGAACAGGATCTTTAAATGTTGGTGGCACTATTAATTTTAGCAATGCACCTAACTGTAACTCCGACCCTGGAAACTCAAATAGTCTTGTAAGGTTGCAGTATCTTAAAACGTACACAACAAACTTATTAAAACTTAGCGGTTCGCGAGCAATGACAGGTGGTCTTAGAATGGGTGGAAATGAAATAATAAATATTGGTGCTCCTACAACTGATAATTCTGCCGTGTCTAAGAAATGGGTCACGGATCATGTCAGTGGAAGTTCTGCAAGTAGTAGTGGCTTTACTATGAGCGGTAATATTGACATGGCTGGTAATACTATTACGGGGCTAAATAGTGGGTCAACTGGAAGTTCTAGTGCTGTTTCTTACGGTTCTATGACTTCCTGGTGCTCACAGTTTCTTAAGCGTGATGGTGGTGTTCTAGCTAGCAATTTAGATGTTAACGATTACGAGTTAACTAGGGTTGGAAGTCCTACTACTAACGGTTCAGCTGTTAATAAAAAGTGGGCGACTGATGAGTTCATGAGTAGTAGAGGTGGACTGGTAAAGGGTGATCTAGACATGGGAGATTCAAGTGGAATTCTTGATCTAAAGGATCCTGTAAATGATAAGGATGCTGTTAACAAACAGTGGGTAGAAAAGAATTTCCTAAAACCTTCAACTGGTCTTACTCAAGCAACGGCTGACTTAAGATATGTAAGAATACGGCGACATATACATGCAGAATGGATTTGGGGTTATCGTGGTGTTTCAATTGCAGCAACAAGGTACTACGCTTACTGTCACGATCAGATTCCACCTTCATGGAGAACAGATCCTATTAACAATATGGCAGACCTGAACCTTGAGTCAATTACTATCAAATCAGATTTCCCACGTTTTTCAACTGTTCTAAATATACCCCTAGCTTTGATCCTGTGGGCTACCATTTGGGAAAAGCAATCTAACGGAAAATTTACACAGGTTAAAAAGGAAATCACTCTTGCCACGGTTGACTTAACAAGACTGCAGTACACTTGGTTCAACGGAACTTATACGACTACCGGTGGAAGTACAGCTTGCTACGTTTTCAAGGGTAATAGTATGTTCTATTTAGGAGCCCAGGCTGAGCTGGTAGATAATACGCTAGCCTGGTGTGTGATAGTTAAACCTGAACACTCAATGCCCACTGGTACTAGCATGGATATGTCCTTTTGCTGGTCACTCCGATATTCGGGGTCAGGTAGTTAACATGTGGTTTATCATAAGATAAGATGTCAAGGTGGAGGTCATGCTTCTCCTGCTTAGGTAAGATTTGCGGTTGTCGTAAGAGTTCTAGAAATGGAAAGGCTGGTGATATAAATTTCTCTGTATCAAATAATATTAACATTGGAGTGAGCACACAGAATAAAAAGGATGATTTAGAATTTATACCAAAATCTGAAAGTTACGGTCACCTAAAAATGCTTGAGGAAAAATCAGTTGTTAAATAGAGAATTTAATAGGAATAAAATAAATGATCTAAAAAAGTGGTCTAGAAAAATGATGGTAAAAAAGACCAGATAAAATGGTCTAGAAAAATGAGGGTAAAAAAGACCAGAAAAAATGGTCTAGAAAAATATGAGCCCGCGTTGGTTGGGGGAAAATATGGAAACCGCTGACCGGAAGTTGGGTGAGATCGCGGGCCGAAAAAGTGGTCTAGAACCCTCATTCCCTATACTACTAAACACGTATGTCTGCTTTCCAGTTTTAGAAAGCACCTTCAGTTTAGCGCCACGTACTTTCTCATCACGACCTTTCACCAGATTCAAAACCTTGCCCATTCTCCATTGCGTCCGCGGTGTAGGGTCGTCGTCTTTGATCAGCACTACATCTCCGAGTTCGATCATTCTAGCCTTTCCACCTTTCTCCTTGCGGTAAATGTTCATCTGACGAAGTTCATTTAGATAATTACTACGAAATCTCGACCATAAATCTTTCAATAACTTTCGTAAGTGGAATAACCGTTTCTTGCAATGTTCGAGACTCATAACAGCCACAACGTCCGTAGTTAGAACCTTCTTTCCCGTAGACATGCTGCGACCATGCATAAGATGAAATGGCGTTAACGCCTCGTCTAAATCGTCCTCGCTCACGTAAGCTAACGGTCGGTTGTTGATTGCGACCTCTATCTCACATAATATAGTTTGAAGTTCCTCAAACGTTATGAATGCTTTACCAAGAGTTTTCTTCAAGCATCCCTTCACCGATCGGACTAAACGCTCGTAAAACCCGCCCCACCATGGCGAAGCAGGTAAAATAAAATACTGTTGAATACCTTGCAGTGTCATGAATTTCTTTACCTCCGCTGACTTAAATGTTTTGAAATTGTCGTTTATAACTAAATCTGGAATTCCTCTTCGCGCCATGAATCGTTTGAATCCCCGCAGAAAACCGTGAACTGACATGTCCGGAACAAGTTCCAAATGGATAGCACGGCTCGAAGCACACGTCAGCAACAAAATATACGATTTATTGTTTCCCAGCCCATCCTTCACAAATAAAGGTCCTGCGAAATCCAGACCAGTAAATTGGAAAGCATGCCCCAAGTGATCCACTCTAAAATGCGGTAAATCAGGGCTCGCAGGAGCACGTACCGGTCGCCCCTGATATCTTGTACACGTAACACATTTCCTTAAAACTTCCTTTACGCTTTTCCGTCCTTTTACAATCCAGAATTTGCGCCGAATATGTGCCAATGTTGTTTCCACGCCATGATGTAACGTCGCTTCATGAGCATCCAAAATAACTAACCGAGTGAAATAACTATTGTTCTTGCTTCGAAGTATAACTGGGTGTTGTTCTTCATGCTTTAATGACGTATTAGCAAACCGTCCCTTTAGTCGTAACAGTTCATCTTTGTCTTCAAATGGGCGAAGTGAAGCACAGAGGTTGGCATAATTATCTTGTTCTTTCATTAATAACTGCTCGTCCTTTATCCACATGTGTGACGCTGCGTTATATTCACTGACAGTCAATACGTCCTCGCAAACCAGATCGTCTTGTTTCTTTACTCGTTTCCGTACGTTCTTTATGAAACGTATCACATACCCAGTAACCAGAACAAGTTTCTTTAATGAACTGTAACGAGTACAATCAATGACATCACTAATTGAACATCTGCTGTTGTTAGGCGTGCCCTTCTCTGTCGTGTTACTGAAGTTGACAACTTCAGTAGGAACTTCTACATCAACCCTCCCAACCAAAGAGTTTTCGTTACCACAACTAGCTTTTACCCTGTCAACTTCCAACTCCTGTGACCACAACATCAAAGGTCCCTTAAACCAACAACCCGAAAAAGAATCTTTTAAATTTGAAGACAGTCGAGTAGGGATATCAGCAGGATTTACCTCACCCCTAACAAAATGCCACTTCTCACGATCCACCACTTTCCTTATAGCCGCAACCCTATTCTCAATCCAAGGCTCCTAACTCTTCTCCTTCCCATTAACCCAACAAAGAGCAACCTCGGAATCAGTCCAACAGAATATATCATGCAAATTAATTCGGTTTGCAAGTATGTCAAAGATCACTTGTGTTTTTAGAATGACTGCTAAATTTAGAGAACCAATCACATGCAGTTATCGCTACATGCTGGGGGGCGTGCAACTGCACGTGCTGTACAATAGCGACAATATAAACAATACAGAAACATTTTCAAATCGATAGTTTTGTCACTTGTCCGTTGTGAAACGAAATATTATTATATTTTTACAATTGTTAACTTGCTAGTTTATTTTATCCTACGTTACTTTTCAGTATATTTAAGTTATTGTCAGTCGAATTTCGGTTATAAAGTATAAAGTTTTAAATTTTGTAAATATATAGCGGGCTCAAATTATAGTCATCGGTTTACATACAAAACGAAGGCGCGCGCATTCAAAACCGGTTAGAACTGGTTTAATACCGGTTTACTCCGTCCAGAATTTTGGAAGAACAAAAACACAAAAACGGCAGAGCCTTATTTTCTACGCGAGGGGAAATCAGGCTCTGCTATCAGGGTACCAAAATCTCAACATTTAAGCGAAAAAAAAAACTCTTTAAAATGACAGCTAAATACATGAACTTGAACTTAAAACATGTACGCACTAAAGAGATTGAAAAAATAGGGGGTAAATAGCTACAAAGTATTGTTGAATTTCAACGATTCTGCTTGGAATATTAGCAAACAATTTGCATATATTTTAAAAAATCTCCTGTCATTTTCAAAGTTCAAAACTACGACTGTACGAGCAAAGTTAAGAAAATTTTACCGCAGTGTCAGCAGTTTCCAACAGTCTTTGTCTGTGTGCAATCCAGAACCAAAATTAGGCCATTTTGATAAGCTTTTTCCCTTTAAATGCACCATTGACCCTCGGGTCCTTCGCCGCTTGTTGCTGCTAGTAGGCTATCACTAACAGCCTACTAGTAGCGTAGCCAATCAGAACGCACGATACATGGTTTATACTAATACGCTATAGGTATGAGATAATAACAATACCTTACTCGACTGTTAACAATAATAACGTCGTTAGATTATTAAACAGTCGGCGGTGTTTCCCTCGACCAGTTTACCCTAAATAGCTTTCTAAATACATGTAGCTACTTAAAATGTTTCAGTAAAGGGTCCTCATCGCCAAATTGGTTCAATTTTCTTATTTTTAGTAGCTTGGTCAAAAATCGCTATTGTTTATTGAATGATACTGCCTACACAGATTCCCATGCAAATTAGTTTAAACGAAAAAAGCATGAATTTGCTAGCTCGGTGCTCAGACTCACGTTACAAGATGCATGGGCAACATGGCTGGATATTTGTTGTAACACGATTTCAGTTGATTGAAGTTCAACTTTGTCACGCGACAGTAAATTTTGTTTTAGTCAATGAAACTATTTTTCCAACTTTTTACAGGCTATTATCTGTTCATCGAAACTTCAAGTCCACGACAGTTCGGTGATAAAGCTATAATTTTAACACCGTACTTGGACGGCCCACAATGCATGAACTTTTCCTACCATATGTACGGTGGTGATATTGGAGTATTGAACATCTATGCGAATAACCAAAGGATGTTTTCAAAATCGGGAAATCAAGGAAACCGATGGGTGGGTGTGGAAACGCCGATCTTACAAGGTGGAAGATATATGGTGAGCAAAGAAAGCAGTATTTCAGATACACTGACGGTAGCACAATATTTGAAGTAAAGACCATAGGAGGTTCTTTTCTTGGGTATTAACACACATTATTTTTTGCACCTAACCCGAAAGCATAACTCAACGCTATTGTGACACAAAAATTTCGTTTTAATTTCGTTTTCAAGAGCCAAAATAAAACTAATTAATCAATTTTTTGTATAAATATTTAAGGTTAAGTTTGAAGGTGTTAGCGGTCGTGGTTACGAAGGTGACATTGCAATCGATGCAATCAGCTTCACTCCAGGAAGTTGCTCATTCCAAACACCAAAACCATCAACACCTCGGCCAACAAATCCTCCAACCACATCAACACTTCGGCCAACAAATCCTCCAACCACATCAACACCTCGGCCAACAAATCCTCCAACCACATCAACACCTCGGCCAACAAATCCTCCAACCACATCAACACCTCGGCCAACAAATCCTCCAACCACATCAACACCTCGGCCAACAAATCCTCCAACCACATCAACACCTCGGCCAACAAATCCTCCAACCACATCAACACCTCGGCCAACAAATCCTCCAACCACATCAACACCTCGGCCAACAAATCCTCCAACCACATCAACACCTCGGCCAACAAATCCCCCAACCACATCAACACCTCGGCCAACAAATCCTCCAACCACATCAACACAATCTCCGACTCAAGCAGGTACTGTAGTGGTCTACTACTTTGATTATTTTTTTAATTAATACAACCAAGTCACTATTTCACGTGTCCGGGTTGTGCTCCACTGCCCGTTCATCTTCATATTTAGGAAAGTAATATATTTATGAAAGTATATATATATATATATATATATATATATATATATATATATATATATATATATATATATATATATATATATATATATATATATATATATATATATATATATATATATATAATACTTAGCAAAGTAATATCACAACTTGTGGAGATAAATAGTCTTGCAAGTATGTAAGATAAGTAAGCATGATAATACTTGATATAAAAGATCATGGAAAAGCCCCGATGGCGAGTGAGCTAAATAATGTATGTATGTGACTGTGTATGTGTGTATCTTCCCCGATCTAAGGTCTGTGTACTGACTTACTGCGACGTCCAATACCTTTTGACAGGAATTTACCTATAGTGTAGGTTCCAATTCACCCCAGAAAGAGGCTAACGATAAATGTGCTGGTTGTGCCCGACAACTAATAGTTTTTGCATGATGAGGGACAAGATAGAGTACAATTTTAATTTCTACTCTATGCAGCTAGAAAACTGCTCATACAAACCTCGCCAAAATTATATATAAGTTAAATTATTATGTATTGAATGTTTTTGTGGCGTTTTCTTCGTTGTAAAAATTGGGAAAACTGCTCAGATCATACATAAACTGTCTGTACCAGTGTTGGTAGTACCAATGTGAAAATGCTGTGCTGAGTGCATGGTTATACTACTACCTTAAAAAATTAGTTAGTACTAACTCTTGACGAAGGGCCTTCGCTCGAAACGTCGAGTTTCTGCTTATTTTTTTAGGTAATAATATAACCACTCAGCACAGCATTTTCAAATCATACATGCCTTGATTTGTATACAATATATTAAAGAAAAATGACATTCTAGTATTTTACCATTTTGCGATTTCGGAAAAAATTAAATCATGATGTACAATGATATCCAAAAGAATAAATTATTTGACAATTTTTACTTGAAAACACTTTAAAAGGACTAGTTAATCTAGTCTATTTTACCGCCACCATCTTGTTTTTCGCGTAAATCTCGCGCATGCGCAGATAAATTGCACCTATGTTGAGTTGACCATATCTGTAATTTCAACCTTGCTTTCTTAGGTCACTATATGTTGGATTCACTATTTATTGCGTGACTGCAGAGTTATGTTTCCATCTTCGTTTCCAGGCCATGTGTAGTGTTTTCGTTTCCCCACTTGGCTTCGCACTTCGCGCCGCCATGCAGGGCAGGGTTGATATCAAGTTACTATTGGAGATCGTGGTGCTAACGCTAAACTTAACTGTTTAAAATTATATACAATAACTATTTACACGTAATACAGGGTGTCCCAAAAAACCCAAACTATTGAAATAACGTACTGTTTAATAAACTCGCAGGTCGTGTTTTATTAGGTCTAAAGCCACTTGCGCACGACTACAAATTCAATAGATATACTGCCTTATTAGCATTCTTTATATAAAGAATACTAATGATGACACGACTACAATAGATACTGCCTTATTAGCATTCTTTATATAAAGAATACTAATTAGGAGTGTTTTATCAGGTTTAAAGCCGCTACACGTGACATATTATCAGGTTGACATGATTTGCCAATAAGCTTATGAATTATTAATGAGACAAGACGCCTGCTCAGGCGTTCACACTGGCCTGAAAATAACGACATACGTGCTATGGTGCAAAAGGCAGGAATACAAATCATAAAAAAATTAAAAGACCTTTTAAAAAAATAAAAGACCTTTTCGGGAGACGTAATGGTGCAAATCTATAACTAGGAGTTACTATCGCAAGGAAAGTACTGCCTTTTTGGCATATGAACTGAATGCAAAAATTTATATACTTCTAGACAATTCTCTATTCTTGGTTATATCCCCAATGTTTCCTGCACAAATTTGTTTCTCGTTCATCATTTAAGCCCGTTCACAAACTCATTCTTAAATTGTGTGCACGGAATACGAGTAAATAGCCAACATGAAAATGAAGCCATTGGGTCAAAAGTGGATATTAAGGTCTATTATTAACCTATTAGCTGCCAATGCACACTACTTTAGTATTAACTCTGGCTAACGCCAGACCAATTTACACTGTGTAACGCCAGATGATTTTACTTGTTAGTGGCAGAGTACTGTCAGTAAATGGGTTAACAAACACATCTGCCAATGTCTCTTATTAACCCATTAACAGGCAATGCACCCTGCTTCAAATATTCTTTAGTAACTCTTCAGAATTTGCTCAGAGTCAATGCGAGTAAAATACATTTTGTATTCAAGCTCTTTCATATACAAAGTTTCGTTTGAATACGGCACAGTGCATGTAGGAATATTTATTTTGAATTTTTCAAAATATCCGTTCGGGTTTACTCGCACGCACGCGCCACGTTTATAGCTCGATCGATGCACGTGCAAATCATGCCGACCTACAGAATCGACATGCGCCGCGCTATAAAAATATAAATATTCAAAGGATTAGTTTTTGATGAGGGTGGAAAACCGATCTACCCGGAAAAACCCACGTCTAACAATGATCTAAGCACAGGAGAGAACAAAACAAAGAAGCACATAGAGTAACACAACGTAAGCAAATATACCCTGCGCTGGATGAACAGCAGCAGGCCCAATATACCTTATGCAGAACGACATCACAAGGTTTGATGCCCACAAGGAATGCTGGTCTTAGTAGTCATCGCCCGGGAAAATTAAAGAATTAAAAATGGTCACTATCGAAATTTCCCGGGCGACTACTACTTTGGACCTTAGGTGTCGCGCACGTGTATCGTTGACGTTAGGCTCTTGCTTGGGTGAATTGGAACCCACATCCCGTGCAATGGACCTTATGCATGACGTCACAAGGCTTGATGCCCACGAGGAATGCTGGTCTTATAGTAGTCATCGCTCGGGAAATTTCGATAGTGGCCATTTTTAATTCTTTACAGTCAATTTCAGCTGACTTTTCATCGTAAGATTCCGAACTTCGTTTCCCGAACTTCGCAAATTCGTTGCCAAGTTCAAAAGTTCATAATGAAATTCACAAACAGGTTTGTAAACTGGGCATTTGATTGGCTGGTTTGATTTAATAGCCAATCAGAGGCTTTGTTTACAAACCTGTTTGTGAATTTCATTATGAACTTTTGAACTTCGCAACGAATTTGCGAAGTTCGGAACGAAGTTCGGAATCTTACGATGAAAAGTCAGCTGAAATTGACTGTAATTTTCCCGGGCGATGACTACTAAGACCAGCATTCCTCGTGGGCATCAAGTCTTGCGACGTCATGCATAAGGTCTATTGCACGGGATGTGGGTTCCAATTCACACAAGCAAAAGCCTAACGTCAACGATACACGTGCGCGACACCTAAGGTCCAAAGGCGCGATTAGTTTTAGATTAGGAAGGAAAACCGGTCGACCCTGAAAACCACATCGAAGCACAGCAAAGAACTAACCAAAGAAGCACAGAGAGTAACTCAATGTAAGTTAATACCCTACGAAGGATCAACAGCAGCAGGCTCAAATCAGCGTTAAGGAGATAACCACGTACATCTGTCATTTCAACATTACTTGCATACGTTATTGCGCGTTGCATTCACTATTTCTTGCGTGCCTGCGGCAGAGTTACGTTTCCAGGCCATATGTAGTGTTTTCCTTTCGCCACTTGAGTTCGCACTTCGCGAGACCAACGCAGGGTTGACGATTTGACGTTGACTTAATTTAATCAAGTAAATTTCACTTTCTTAATTTAACTATTGTTTAGCCAATTGTAACTTTGACAATGGAGATACCTGCAGTTATCAAAATGGTGCTGGACAGTTTAATTGGACGGTTAATAGAGGTCAAACACCCAGTAGTGGAACAGGACCAAGCTCTGACGTCAGCGGCAGAGGTAAACTGTTCAATAAACTTTTAGGTCCTAGAAACAGTGAAAGATATGATTAGGGTTACGATGGGTTTCTTTAGCATAAGGTTTGGACATTTACGATAAATCGCAATTAGGTTTGGGTAGGATCTTAACAATAACTTATTCCGTTGTTAACACTAAAAATAACGTCCCTAGATTCTCAAACTGTCGGCGTTTTGCTCGTCCTATTTTAAAGAGATACGAAAAACTTAAACTTTTTGAGTAAACGCTCCTCATCCGCAAATTGGTTCACTTTTCTTATTTTGTAAGAAGCTTGGTCAAAAACTCTACTGTGTACTGAAGCCGAGCTACTGCCTACCCAGGACTCCCATGGCGATAGTATGAATTCTAGATATCATCGGCGCTTAGACTCACGTTACAAGACGACTGCCTTTGAAAAAAATGGTCAACGTGGCCGAATATTTGATGTAACGCGATATTAGTTGATTCAAGTACAACTTTGTGACGTTACAATTAATTTTGTTTTGGTCAATAAAAGTATTTTTTCAAATTTTTATAGGTTTTTATCTGTTCATCGAAACTTCATTTCCACGACAGTTCGGTGATAATGCTACAATTTTAACACCTTACTTGAACGGCTCACAATGCATGAAATTTTCTTACCATATGTACGGTGGTGGTATTGGAATCTTGAACATCTATGCGAATAACCAAAAGATCTTTTCAAAATCGGGAAATCAAGGAAACCGATGGGTGGGTGTGGAAACGCCGATCTTACAATTTGGAAGATATATGGTGAGTAAAGAAAGCAGCATTTCCATACATACTGTACACAATAGCACAATATTTGAGCCTGGCAAGACCATTCTCGTTTCAAAATGGCAGGGAAGAAGGCCCTGAGGAAACTGCGGTACGAACATTCGTCATTCGTTTCCCTTGGGTCTGAACCCACAATATTTTTTAACCGAACACGAAAGGATATCCAAATGCTGTTGCTGGACAAGGATTTCATTCCAAATTCGTTTTCAAGAGCCAAAATGAAACTGATTAGTCAATTTTTTGTATAAATATTTAAGGTTAAGTTTGAAGGTGTTCGCGGTCGTGATTACCAAGGAGATATTGCAATCGATGAAATCAGCTTTACTCCAGGAAGTTGCTCAGGTACTGTACTGGTCTACCACTTTTACTATTTTTTAGTTAATACAACCAAGTCACTATATACCAATGATGATCATATGTCCGGTTTGTGTTCCACTATATTCCCGTTCATCTTCATATTTAGGAAAGTAATATCACAATTTGTAAAGATAAATAATCCAGCAAGTAAGTAAGATAAGTAAGCATCATACTTAATGTAAAAGGTCACGGAAAAGCTCCGATGACGTGTGAGTTGAATAATGTGTGTATGTTAGTTAGAGCGCTGCTCCGGAATGGCAAGGCCGTAGGTTCGATTCCTACCAGAGGACCTTGTGCTGCATTTTTCACAGTCGTTCCTGGTTAGGTCTTAAAATGTATATATTCTCACTTTGATTACAAACCCTAACATCCTAATATTAATTCCACCAAGTGAAGTGCAAGAACTAAATTATTCAAGTCCACCTTATCACAACCCGCACACCCGATTACCTATATATACATGAACTTACGGTTACAGCTCAACAGCTGGCCTCTGTAGCTCAGTTGGTTAGAGCGCTGCTCCGGAATCGCAGGGCCGTAGGTTTTTCTTACAGGAGGACCTTGTGCTGCATTTTTCGCAGTCGTTCCTGGTTAGGTCTTAAAATGTATATATTCTCACTTGGATTACAAACCCTAACATCCTAATATACCGTACAATACCTTTTGACAGGAATTGTCTGGAATTTGCCTTTTGACAGGAATCTTTGCTTAATGCAATTACAGAGTGTGTGGGTTCTAATTCACCCCAGCAAGAGGCTAACGATAAATGAGCCCGACAACTAATAGTTTTTGACGAGGGAGGAAAACCGGTCGACCGGGAAAAAAACCCACATCTATGCACAGGAGAGAACCAACCAATTAAACTCATAGGGTAAATCAATGTGTAAACACCCTACGATGGATTAACAGCAGCAGGCTCAATTCAGGGATAAGGAGCTGACCACATCTGTCATTTCAACCTTGCTTTCCTAGATTATTGTCGGTTAAATTCACCATTTATTACGTTACGGCCGTATTATGTTTTTATCTTCGTTTCCCGGCCATATGCAGTATTTTCGTTTCCCCACTTGGCTTCGCACTTCGTTAGGTTAGGGCGGGGTTGATATCGAGTTAAATGAGACCGAACTGGAAGTGAGTCAGGTCTGTTCATAAGCTAGCCATCCATCGGGCACGCGTCAGGCATAAACTTATGCAAAGAGCTAACGACTTGTTTCGATTGAATGTCCAGTCAAGTCAGGCACGACTACAAACTCCCCATTTGGATAAATTGGATTATTGATTGAGTAAACCAAATATATACTAATAAGGTATTGGAGATTGTGGTGTTAATCAAATAAATTTCACTTTCTTAATTTCATTTGTTTTAGCCAATTGTAACTTTGACAATGGAGATACCTGCAGTTATCAAAATGGTGCTGGACAGTTTAATTGGACAGTTAATAGAGGCCCAACACCCAGTAGGGGAACAGGACCAAGCTCCGACGTCAGCGGCAGGGGTAAACTGTTAAATAAATTTTTAGATCTTAGAAACAGTGAAGGATATTGTTGTGATCAAGAGACATGACCAAGAAAAGTAAAATATATTTAATAAAGCAAAACAAACAGGCCCAATACAGCAATACTAAATTGTGTTACGGTTAAACAAAAACAACATGCTTCTTTATAGTCTCAGGCCTCCAGGCGTATTGCCAGGCATGCGGGCAATAACATAAATAAATTAACATAACATTACAACCCCTTTTTTAAGTAAATGTTTTGAAAATAGAAAAAGTCAGGTTTAACAGCAAGTTCTAGTCAATATAGAATTGTTTTTACTACGACTCGGTCCAAGACCTCATGATTTCACAATTGCAAAGTCTCGCATATGAGTAGGTGGCTTTGCAACTCTACCAGAACGAGTTTGGATGCCCTGTTCACTGTTGTTTCGAACACAAGGTTGTCTTGACTGTGGCGCAGAACGATCAGAAGTAGACCTTGATGGGAGTAAAGGTGGATGATTGGGAGTAAAGGTTGGTTGATTGGGTTGTGGTAGTTGTGCCGCTAAAGGGGTAGGTGGTATATCCATTTCATCAGCAGCAGCATCATACATATCGAATCTTTCCGGCGTGCTAAGAAGATCTCTTCTATTTCTACGTATGATTGTTCCTTTCTCTGTTTTAACAGCATAAGATCTTGGCTGCTCAACTCTTTCCATTACCTTTCCCTTCACGTGCCATGATTTACCATCCCTAATTCGTACTGATTGTCCTTCTTTAAGAGGTTGCAAATTCTTTGCATGTTGATCGTGATACCAGGGTTTTTTCAGGGAATTTTTAGGGCCGTTAAACACGTTAAACGGCCCCAAAATCTCAATCTTGAATTGAGTTTTGAAACTCAATCTTCTCACCAAAGTTTCAGTGCAGTAAAAATGAAGTTCTTTGGGCTAAATTCGTGACGTGTGGAAATTAGTTTTCAGTTGGAAACCCGTCAATTAAAAAAAAATGGCTGGAATTCATCTCACAACACAAGAAAAACTATGCATTCGCCATCTTTAACCAATTTATAGTGTCCCTTAGTGCCCCTGCTTTAACACATTCCGTCTCAACTACATTTATTGAGTACAGGTGTCAGCCCCCCGGTAGGGGAGGGGGGGGGGGTGCAGCCACCCCAGCTGTTCAGCTAAACTCAATCTTCTCTGCAAAAGCGGACCCAAGAGAAAATCCTGAAAAAAACCCTGGATACTCTTTAACCTTTTGTGACCCAAGCAAAGTAGGTGATGTTTTCTCAGTTTTTATTGAAGGTAAAGGTGTTCGAAGATGGAGATTCATTACCTTAAATTAATGCTGGAGACGGGAAATTGTCAGTTCGAGGAGTTGAACGTAATGCAAGTAGTGCAAGGCAAGGGTCATCGCCACTTTTAAGAGCCTTTTTTATGGTCTTCTTTACAGTTTGAATAGCTTTTTCTACGAATCCATTTCTCTTTGGGTATCTGGGGCTTGACGTATCATGTTGGAAACCCCACTCTTTCGCAAATGATTTATACTGATGTGAAGAATATGGAGGACCATTGTCACTAACAACAGTCGTAGGTATACCAAATCGAGCAAATATACTTTTGGTATGTTGCACAACAATTGAGGCTAGGGTATTTGGAAGAGCACTTACTTCGAAATACTTCGATGTGTAGTCAACAACAATCAGGTAATCTTTATTCTTTAACTGAAACAGATCAGTTCCCACTTTCTCCCAAGGAGTTGATGGAACTTCATGAGGAATCAGTTTTTCAGACGGCTGATAATTTCTGTTTTCCACGCAAGCATCACACGTAGAAACAATATCAACAATTTCACTAATCATACCTGGCCAATAAAGTGTTGATCTGGCACGATCTTTACACTTTTCTATTCCAAAATGACCATGATGGATCTTTTGTCGCATTTCATCTCGAAGACTTGATGGTACAATGATTCTGTCACATTTGAGCAAGACGTCTTCATAAAGCGTGATTTCGTTGTCGAAAACTGTAATATGGCCTTACAGCAGGATCAACTTGTCTCGCCTTGTCTGGCCATCCATTTAGTACACAATTCTTTAATTTCTGTAAATCAGGATCCTTTGAGATCTCCATAGCAAACTCGGACAATTTCGACTTGGAAATTGTTCCCTGATCATTAATCATGTGTAAAATACAATTTAGTTCAGATTCAGGTATTTCTGGATTTGAAACATCTAAGAATGCACGACTGAGTGTATCTGCTACAGGAATGTCCTTTCCAGGTACAAACTTAAAAGTAAACATATAAGGCTGAAGCCTTAGCAGAAATCTGGTATAAACTTACCTAAATAGTTACACATTCCGAGAAATATCTGTAGTTCAGTTTTATTCTGAGGAACAGGCATGTCAATGATTGCCGAAATCTTTCTTGGATCAGCATAGACACCACCACCAGACAGTACATGTCCGAGAAATGTGATTTGAGTAACACAGAATTGACATTTTTTCCGGTTCAGCTTGAGACCAGAGTCTTTAATTCTAGACAATACCTCGTGTAGACGTTGATCGTGAACTTCTTTTGTGTCACCCCAAACTATGATATCATCTTGAGCGTTTGCGGCTCCTTCGATTCCTTCAATAATTTCTGCGATATCCAACTGAAAAATTTCGGATGCATTTGAGACACCGAAAGGTAATCTATTAAATTTATAACGTCCAAACGGGCTATTGAAGCACAACAACTTTGAGCTTTCCTCATCAAGCTTGGTTTGCCAATATCCTGAAGAAGCGTCAAGCTTTGAAAAATATCGAGCACCAGTCATCTTTGAGATAATATTCTCTGCGGTAGGTAGTTGTAGATGAGCTCTTTTGATGGCTTGGTTTAGATCCATCGAATCAAGGCAAATACGAATACTTCCATCTGGCTTTTCAACAACTACCAGACTTGAAACCCCTATCTGTTGGCTCAGTGACTTTGGATATAACCCCGAGTTTCTCCATTCTGTCAAGTACGTAGGTTGGATGGTCGTAGGAACAAGTCGTGGAGGGTGAATAACTGGCGGAACATTAGGGTCAATAACCATCTTGTGAACTTTGGGCAGAGTACCAAGTTCTCCAAAGCAACATTCAAATTCAGAAATGAAGCTGGGCAATTGTTCCTCCTTCGGTTTTACTACCATCACGCGTTTAACTAAGTTTAAGTTCTCACATGTAGAAAGGCCCAATATTGGTGGTGAAGTCGTTTCTGCGACAATAAACAGAACAGGTACATCACGATTCTTTTTATGGGCATCTTTCCAACAACAGGAATATTAGTTCTATTATAAGCAGTTAGCTTCACTTTCGTATTATTTAACTTTGACATTCGTATCAACCTATTAGGCTTTTCTGAGATTTTGGTAAGACATTGACTTGGGCACCAGTATCTAACTTGTATCTGGCATTACTACCTTCAGTGTCCATGTCAACTGTCCACTCAGGCTCATTCTCAGACTCGGAATCAAAAATAAAAATTCTAAATTTATTTGACTCATTTTTCTTAGTGGTTGAGTTCCTTTCTTCTCCCCTTATGACAGGGTTAGTCTGAATCTCAGTAGTGTCAACATTAACACTTCCTACAAAAAATGTGTCATTGGGTGCATCATCAAATGTGTCTTCGGGTGCATCATCATCTGAATCAGCATCATCGTCACATTAACGTTTTTGACAGACTTGTTTTTTTCTGGACAGCACCTTGCAAAATGATTAAACTTAGAACATTTCATGCATTTTTTCCCATAGGCAATACAGCTTCCCCGTTTATGAGAATATGAGCAAAACTTACAATTTTTAATTAGGGACTTATCGTAACCAACTGATTCTTTGCCAGAGTTTTCCTTTTCATCTCTTGCAAACTTCCTTCTACGAAGAGTGTCAACAGAATTCTTGCCATCGACGTCTTTCTGGAGTTCTTTTATATGTCTCTTCGTCTCCTCAGCAGCATGTCCAATTTGTATAGTTTTCTGCAGTGTTAATTCTGGTTTCCTACGAAGACGTTCACGTACGAAGACGGTTGTCATTAATTCCACATATTATAATGTCACGGATGAGGCTTTCACGAAGTACTTCAAACTCACACTCAGCACTACGCTTTTTTAGCTCAGTAACGAACTCATCTTGATTGACCATCTCTCGGCTTACATGTAAAGAATTTGTGGCGCATAAATGTAATGTTCTTTCTTGGACTACAGTAATCTTGAAACATTTGTACGACTTTGAATTTCATTTCCTCTCCTTCATCGAACTGAAACGTATGATAAATTTCTCTACCTTGCTTTCCGATGCATGTGAGAAGTATTGATGTCTTTATTTTATCAGATTTTCCATCCTTCTCAGTAGCCGTAAGATAGAGTTCTAGTTCTAGTTCTAGTTCTAGGCGCCACTTCTGCCAATTTTCACAAAGGTTACCTTCGAACCTTAAACAAGATGGCGGCTCAAATTTGTCCATTTCGCTTTGCCTTTCAGGCCTTTAAAATTAATTCTACATGATTGGAAAAGATGCACAGCCTTCAATTTTTAAAACAAAGCAAGGATCTCCTGCTTAACGAAGGGATTATAAATAGTATATCGTATTTCACTCCTAACTTGATTAATTGTTGGCAGACAGTTTTCAAGTTCGCGCATATTTTGTATGCGCAGTAGAACCGTGACACTGCCCCATTAAAACTAAAAATAACATCGTTAAACTGTCGGTGTTTTGCTTGTTCTACCCTAAATAGATAAGGAAACTTAAACTTTTTTAAGTAAACGCTCCTCATCTGCAAATTGGTTCAAAACTCTATTGTGTATTGAAGCTTGCTACCAACACAGACTCCCATACCGATTAGTGTGACCGTAAAAAGTATCAATTCTAGCTAATAGTCGCCGCCTCAGACTCACGTTACAAGAAGACTACCTTTGAAAAATGGGCAACATGGCCGGATATTTGATACAACGCGATTTCAGTTCAAGTACAACTTTGTGACGTTACAATTAATTTTGTTTTGGTCAGTGAAAGTATTTTTCCAACTTTTTACAGGTTTTTATCTGTTCATCGAAGCTTCAAGTCCACAACTGTTCGGTGATAATGCTACAGTTTTAACACCTTACTTGAACGGCCAACAATGCATGAAATTTTCTTACCATATGTACGGTGGTGATATTGGAGTCTTGAACATCTACGCGAATAACCAAAGGGTCTTTTCAAAATCGGGAAATCAAGGAAACCGCTGGCTGGATGTGGAAACGCCGATTTTAGAACGTGGAAGATATATGGTGAGTAAAGAAAGGAGTATTTCAGATACACTGACAACAGCACAATATTTGAGGCAAGGCGATTCTCATTTCAAAACGGCAGGGAAGAATTAGATCCTGGGGAAACTTCGGCACGAACATTCGTCATTCTTTTAATTTTTTGGGTCTGAACGCGCAATATGTTTTAACCCAACCCGAAGTATAATCCAAATGCTGTTGTTGGACAAGAATTTCGTTTTCAAGAGCCAAAATGAAACTGATTACTCATTTTTTTGTATAAATATTTAAGGTTAAGTTTGAAGGTGTTCGCGGTAATGATTGCCAAGGTGACATTGCAATCGATGCAATCAGCTTCACTCCAGGAAGTTGCTCAGGTACTGTACTGGTCTACCACTTTTACAATTTTTTAGTTAATACAACCAAGTCACTAGATACCAATGATGATCACATGTCTGGGTTGTGTTCCAAAACCCTTTCATCTTCATATTTAGGAAAGTAATATATTTATGAAAGTATATATATCATATTTAGGAAAGTTATATTTAACAAATATATAACATTTTCCGTGTTGATATACAGTTATATCAACACGAGTGGAATTGGGAAAACGAGAAATTGTGTGGAAACACGGCGCCCGAAGGGCGGAGTGTTTTCGTACAATTTCGAGTTTTCCCAACTTCCACGAGTGTTGATATAACTATATATCAATACGGAAAAAAATGTTTTATATTTTTTTTATAATATAGCAATGTGAAAAGCCCGAAGGATAAGAAAAATTTCCGTGTTTACAAGCGGCGGAAAATTTCCCGTGTTGACATTGAGTTATATCAACACGGCTCTTAGCCAATCAGCGTTCAGAATTTACAAATGCTATATTATAACACAATTTGTAAAGATAAATAGTCTGGCGATAAATAAGTTAGATAAGTAAGCGTGATATACTTGAATGATGTAAAATGACACGGGAAAGCCTCGATGCCGAGTGAACTGAATAATGTGTATTATGTATATGACTGTATGTATCTTTCAAGGTGAGGTCTGTATACCGACTTACTGCGACGTCCAATACCTTTTGAGAGGAATTTGTCTGAAATTTGCCTTTTGACAGGATTATTTGCTTAATGCAATTACACAGGGTGTGGTTCCCAATTCACCCCAGTAAGAGGCCAACGATAAATGTGCCCAACAACTAATAGTTTTTGATGAGGGAGGAAAACTGGTCGACCCGGAAAAACCCCACATCTAAGCACAGGAGAGAACTAACCAATTAAACTCATAGAGTAACTCAATGTAAGTAAACGTGATACGATGGATTAACAGCAGCAGGCTCAATTCAGAGATAAGGAGCTGACCACATTTGTCATTTCAACCGTACTTTCCTAGATTATTGTCGGTTGGATTCACTAGACAGATTTAGAAAAGACGACGCGACCTCAAAGACGACGTGGATGTCGTTATTTGGCGCCAACTATCGTCAGCTTCTGGTTTGCGACGTCGTCTTGTACGATTTCACGACGCGAAAAAACAATTAATTTTCACGTCCTCTCTAGAACGTCACAGATTTATGCTTCTTTTGAAAAACATATGAGAGTATGCGTAATAAAAATCATCGTATTTTGTTCCCCATGTATTGTTTAATTATTCTAGTTAAAGTTTTTTCATTGACAAGGTTGTTTTTCTTGTATTTTGCTAAATTTTGGACGTGTTGATTTTCGACAAATACTTTCGATCGCCATAACAAATCAACAAAACTCCTAGCATTGTTAATAACCACTTCAATACCGCTAGTATTCTTCACCAAAACAAACGTTTTAAAACAAACTAAACTGAAGTTATATTAACAACTGTTTAAAATCAGGAAAACTTGGGAAGATAGAAAAATAAAAGCACTTAAAAGCAGTAAAAACTCGATCAATTTTAGTTGCTCTGTCACAACAGTGCAAAAAAGAAGGACAAGTAAAAACACGCTTTCCAGCGTGAAAAACTATCGTAAACAGTATTAAATTTTACCAATATAAACACTGATGCCATGATATTTATACTGAACAGTCGACAAACTGTAATGACTGAATAGGCTACAAATAAAACATTTAGCTAGCAAACAATTCCTGCAGCTATTGTATTTATTCCAAATGTGAAATGATGCAACAAAGTTCACTTTTCAAAATACCGAAATATACGTCTTTTTCCAAAAAAAACTTAACATTGAATGTTCATACTAATTCATCAGGAAACATTTGGTCAGTATTATATAGCCTTTTCTTGCACATATCTTGACAACTGATTGAAAACAATACAGGAATGAGCAGTTAACAAGAAAACAAAAATTTGCTTCGAAAAAGACAAACAAGCGGTCCCAGATTGAAACCCGGAAGTGAGCGCGAGGTGCATACGTCATTTTCACGTCGTCTTAGACGTCTTTTCTAAATATATCTACTAGTTATTGCGTGACGCCCGTATTATGTTTCCATCTTCGTTTCCACCCATATGCAGTGTTTTCGTTTCCCCACTTGGCTTCGCACTTGCTGAGGCCAGGGCGGGATTGATGTAGAGTTAAATGAGACCAAACTGGAAATGAGTCAGGTCTGTACACATGCTAGCCATCCATTGGTCACGCTCCGGCATAAACTTACACACGTAAAAACGCACAAGTTGTTACAAGTATGCAAACAAGTTGTTATAAATCTGTTCACAAACTGTCGACAAGTTGTCTTCGCACTGCTTGTTCCCATGCAGTTGTCGAACAAGTTTGGAAGGAGCTGTTAACAACTTGTAACAAGCTTGATGGCATTATCAGACATGTCACAAGGTTGTTCTAACAAGTCTGATGCAGTCATGATGAAAGGTTGACGACACAATTAAGGTTTAACGATACAGCTATATCATGACTGTATCGGACTTGTTGGCACAACCTTGTAACAAGCCTGATAATTAATTAAATTTATTGTACGATCATCCAGATTAAATTTTTAATTGTTTCTGACGTTTCGGCTACCTATACGGCAGCCATTATAAATTTAATCTGGATGATCGTACAATAAATTAAATTAATGAAAGAACCCGGATTCAAGCCCTTCAGTGAAGCCTGATAATATCAACAAAGTTGTTACAAATTGTTAGCAGCTTGTTCCAAACTTGTTGACAACTTGGGATAAGCAAGCAGTGCGAACACAACTTGTTGACGGCTTGTTATAGCAGACTTGCTACAAGATGTGAGATTTTTACGCGTGCATGTGAAGAGCTAATGACTTTTTTCGATCGATTGTCCAGTCAAGTCAAGCACGACTATAAGCTCTCGCATCAGAGGCGTAGCCAGGAATTTTGGTCAGGAGGGGCCAGCAAAAACCCAGGTGGGGCCATGCCGCCAGTGACTCGAGACGCCAAGGCCGTCAATCCATACCAAAAGGTGGGGGGTGGGGACGGACTAGTATTCCAAATTAGGAAGGTCCGGTGGTATGCTACCCGAAATTTTTTATTTTTGGTACACTAAAGGGCAATTCCAGCGTTTTGGAGGCACTTGTAAAGTTATACTACAATTTGCTGATCTTAAATCCATTTTTAACCATGTGAGAAATCCGCTAAAAAACAAGGTTGTGCAAGTGGGATAAAGCACATCAAAGTTGTTAATTAATTATATTAGTTGTTAGTTATTCATTTAGTTAGATTTAATGCTATGTACAACTTTTATAATTGGGATCAGGCGAAAAACTACAAAAATGGAATCTTTTGGCTTAAAATTTTACTGTATATGAACTTTTGAAAATGGTAAATTTTAAATCTTAATTAAGTCGTTAAATTAGTAAATTATTTACTATTATGTCGATTAGCTCGATAATTGATGTATAATAGTTTAAAATATATTATCACCTTCTTTACTGTAAATATACATACTGTATATAGTACCTTCCTTCCTTTGAATATATATAATAAAATTTATATGCATGTTAATGTTTTATTTTATATTTGTTATATACTTTTATCCTTATTCAATATATAATAATTCGAACTGACTAAATATAAGAATGAAATAATGTAAGTATAGGGGCATAAACGAAAACAAGCAAAACGAATTATTGTCTCATTTACTGCAGCTTGCCAGTTAGAACAGGAAGTCAATACGACCAATAGTGCCTTTATGTAAATGTTTGTAAATTACATGCAGATGTCCAATTTGAATTCAATTTGAATAATTTTTACTATTCACATAATTAACATATGCTATGTCAGTATTTGCTCCCAGGGGCTCCCAAAAGGTCATACGTTGTACTTCATATTATTAAATGTCTGGATGAATAGCATAGCAGGCATTAGGTTTTTAGATTACCAAGAAACAAAATTTCATTAAACATGTTAAACGCCCATGCGAGACGCAAAGTTCGCGCAAGGCATTCTGTCCAGTGCTGGGTAAAATTGTTAAAATTAATTGTCGACACATGTGATTTTTCACCGAGCCCGCGTTAAAAATTCACTGGTAACAAAATCAGATTGGTCTAAACTTCGTTTAACCCTCATTTAATACATATTGAAATAATTATGGAAATAATTAGGGTTAGAAAAGGTATGTGTTTCAAGCTGTGTGCCGCAAATAAGCGAACAAGATTTTAGGTTTCACACTGATGCGCAGCAAAGCATATATTCTACAGAATTTTTGCATTACTGACAGCATGAAGCAATATAATCAAGGATTCCCTTTTTTATACAATACTTTTTTTATCAGAGGGGGCCCAAAATTCTTTCCAGGGGGGGCGGGCCCCCCGGCCGCAGCCCTGGCTATGCCTCTGTCTCGCATTTGGATAAATAGGATTATTGACTGAGTAAAACAAATACTAATAAGTTGTTGGAGATCGTGGTGCTATGTTTAAAATATACAATAACTATTTACATGTAATATTATAGGAACAGTTTTTCAGATGATAATACGCAAGGTGCCGACTTTAAGTTAATTTAATCCATTAATAATTTAATCCTTAATTTCATTTCACTTAGCCAATTGTAACTTTGACAAAGGAGATACCTGCAATTATCAAAATGGTGCTGGACAGTTTAATTGGACAGTTAATAGAGGCCCAACACCCAGTAGGGGAACAGGACCAAGCTCTGACGTCAGCGGCAGAGGTAAACTATGAAATAAACTTTTAGGTCTTAGAAACAGTGAATGATATGATTAGGGTTACGATGGGTTTCTTTAGCATTTAGTTTGGACATTTACGATAAATTTGATGTGAAGTAGAACTTTGTGACGTTACAATTAGTTTTTTTTTGGTCAATGAAAGTATTTTTCCAACTTTTTACAGGTTTTTATCTGTTCATCGAAGCTTCAAGTCCACAACTGTTCGGTGATAATGCTACAATTTTAACACCTTACTTGAACGGCCCACAATGCATGAAATTTTCTTACCATATGTACGGCGGTGATATTGGAGTTTTGAACATCTATGCCAATAACCAAAGGATGTTTTCAAGATCGGGAAATCAAGGAAATCGATGGGTGGGTGTGGAAACGCCGATTTTACAATTTGGAAGTTATATGGTGAGTAAAGAAAGCAACATTTCCATGACATGCAGACAATAAGACAATATTTGAGGCAAGGGCACTCTCGTTTCAAAACGGGAGGGAAGAAGGGCCCGAGGAAACTTCGGTACGAACATTCGTCATTCTTTTATTGGGTCTGAATTGACTCTGAAATCACGATATTTTTTAAACTAACCCGAAAGGATAATCCAAAGCTGTTGTTGGACAAGCAGGGCTTAAAAACTAAATCAGAAACGCTGTACGAGGTCGTACGTTCTGTACTAAGTTGACTACGTTTAATCGATGTTGAAGTACGATTTTGTATATACAAGTTTTCGTATAAAATTCCCGTATAAGGTAGCGGTCATTAATTATTAGGGGGGGGGGCGGTAAAATATCTAAAACGAGGGCCCAAAAATGTTGACCCCCTTTCAAATTATCGCCCAATAATTTTAGCCCCCCACAAAATAATAGCCCAGAAAATTGTGACCCTCCCCTTCCTTAGATAGCTTCCTTCAAATCGGTCAAGCATCAAACAGCGACATAATTTCGTCAATAAAATATGGCTATATAGTATAAAACACTCCTATACATGCATTAAATAGTACATCATTTGAAATCTTTATGTAAATTAGTCTATAGCACTGGCTCGTCCCTTCCATGTCCGGCAAACTCTACCAGATCTTGTGGTCTGCAAAAGGTTGGAAATGTTCTCTTCCTCCTCCTCCTCTTCTCCCGCATCACCTTCATAAATTTGTCCTTCATCGTCGTCGGAATCAATATCATCCTCATCACTTCCAATCTCCTGCACGACAACATCGTCGTCACCAGAATCCTGGTCGTTACTATCTCTGTCATCATCAGAAAGTTGACGGTTATCAGGGACTAGCGACTTTGCTATGTCAAGTGATACGATATCGACTTTTTCTTGCTTTAACGCCCCTTTCGACTGCTTCAAATTTCTCATTGATATATACATGTCCAATACAACAACTTTCAGTTTCTTTATTTTTCCTTCCCTGTAAATAGCTTTCCAGTTGTAATCTTCAAAGGTCTTTCTCTTTTCTTCCAGATTTGCGCGCTTTCTGCTATCTTCCCTCTTTTTTTTTCCTTCTTTCTAGTTCGCGAAGATGTTCCAGGTACTGTGTAACCAGCCTTTTTTCCACCACATACTTTTTGCTGAACTCTTCCACGTCGTCATCGTCATTCATATTTCATGTTGGTCCATACTGGGAAACCTCTGGATGTATACCTTACTGTCAACCAATATGTGACTCAGACTGATCACGTATATGTTTTTATACTACAGACCATATATTTGTAAGATTTCCGTTTGTTAGATTTTATTGTACCGCATATTATTGACATGAAACAATGTACACCATATTGCTGAAATTAGCAATGAACTATACAGGCTCGGCAAGTGAGGAAATATACGAGTATCAACTAGTTGTTATACTTGACATTACATGTATAAAATATGATTTATTATCGTTGGTGAAAGAAATTGTTCTGGTGTTGGTGAAATAAATTTCGTTTTAATTATCTCTGCATGGAAGCCTTCATTCATTATCCGTGTCCGTACACAAATTGGTCATTGAAATATAACTTTTTTACTGAAATAGGTGCCCAAATATTTGTGGCCCCCCTTCTAGATGGGCACAAAAAAATTTGGCCCTCCCCAAAAGGGGGTCCAACAAATGGTAGCCCTCCCCCTAAATTTACCGGCCCTCCCCCCCCCCAATAATTAATGACCGCTCCCTAAAAATGCGTTTGAAGTGCTGGATATAAAGGACGTAAACAAAGATGGCGGTCCGGGATGCAAGCAGTCAACTCGGTGTTTCTATAGACACATGTTTCCATGTTTGATTGTTATAAATACTTTAATTTATATGTCAGGATCAGGGTTAGAGGCAAATGATTGTTCATTGTTTGAAGGATTTTAAGGCAAACAGAAGGGGTAGCGGTTCAGCTCTGCTGTAGGAAGTGCATGTACGCGACCGTACTTGTCTGAAATTCTTGGCGTATGCCAAGTTAATTTCCGCGTACAATCGTATGTCCGTACGCCTATTCTTGAAGCCCTGACAAGGATTTCGTTTAAATTTCGTTTTGAAGAGCCAAAATAAAACTGATTAATCAATTTTGCTATCAATATTTAAGGTTAAGTTTGAAGGTGTTCGCGGACATGATTGCCAAGGTGACATTGCAATCGATGCAATCAGCTTCACTCCAGGAAGTTGCTCATTCCAAACACCAAAACCATCAACACCTCGACCAACAAACCCTCAAACAGCATCAACACAATCTCCGACACAAGCAGGTACTGTAGTTGTCTACCACTTTTACTATTTTTTAGTTAATACAACCAAGACACTATATACCAATGATAATCACATGTCCGGTTTGTTTTCCACTACCCTTTCATCTTCATATTTAGGAAAGTAATATGTTACCATGGGCGTACCGGAAGGAAAAAATTAGGGGGGGGGGGCGGAAATAAATTTGCCCGACTTTTCCGGATTGTGCCCGACTAGTAAATTTTCCGGGAAAAATTATTTCGGCGACCTCCTCGTATTTTAATACGTCAAATTTGACCAATCAACTTGTAGGATTTGTTAACAGCTTAAAAGCTGTTATATTCACCTGCAGGTGAATATAACAAAACCGAAATTTTCAAGATGGCGGCTAACCGTTTTGTGGACGTTATACTGATAAAGAAAAAAGCGAAATTATAATAAATTCAGTCCCAAAAAAAAAATACTAATAAAAACAATTATTCGCCTCAGGCTCGGTGATTCGATCACCTAACCTTCGGCGAATAATTGTTAAATGTCAATATAAAGTCGATAAAACGTTCAGAATACGTTATCCCGCGCAGAAGCCTGGTTCTAGTTTAGTATATACCATATATAGGAAAGTAGTATCACAATTTTGTAAAGATATTAAATAGTCTGGCAAGTAGGTAAGATAAGTAAGCATAATACTAATTGATGTGAAACGTCACGGAAAAGCCCCGAATGGCGAGTGAGCCGAAAAATGTGTGAGTATGTAATAACTTGCTTCGTTGGTTGTCTCACTTCTTCCGCGATAGATGGTTGTGGTGCTGCAGGTGACTGTGGTGCTGGGCCCCAGGGAATATCACTAGAAACTAAAGGTGTCTCCAGGGGAACAATCCCCTGATTTCCACTGTCCACTTGTGGGGTTAGATCCTGATCTGTACGGATTCTGGACGTCTTCGCATTACTTCAGCAGTGCTCAGCCTCACTCTAGCAGAACAGGACCAGTTTTATGAAGCACAGTTCCAGACATCCAAGATTTTGGACGTCTGAAATCTTTGATATAAACAGTGTCATCCCTTGTATTTCCCGATGTTTAGCATGATAATCATGGGATGGTTTTTGTTGTGTTTGCTTTTCCGCAACTTGGTCACTAACGTTTGGGTGGAGTAGGTCCAAATTGATGAGTGTGTAGTTTCCGATTCATCAACAACTGAACCGCTGGAACTCCCGTGGTGGAATGTGAGGTGATCCGATACTTGAGAAGAAATCTAGCCAGCTTGGTTTTTAGACTTCCTCCCTCCATTTTCGCTAACCCTTCCTTGAATACACGAACTGCCAGCTCTGCTTGACCGTTAGAGGCGGGATGATACGGTGATACTTCAATATGTTTAATGCCATTCTGACTCATACTGTAAATAGCTCAAATTCGCTGCTCGAAAAGTTAGTCCCATTGTCACTAACGACCGTCTTGGGTAATCCATGGGTCGCAAAGATTTCTCTTAACTTTTCAATTGTAACTTTTCATCACGTATACTTCCAGCCACTTTGAATAGGCGTCTACTAGCACAAGGAACATTTCTCTTTTGTACGATCCAGCATAACCTATATGAACTTGTGACCATGGCTGGTCTGGCCATTCCCAGAGATGCAGTGGTATGAATAAATAGTAATATGAATTATTTATTATTATATAGGGGCAGTGCTCTGAACGTTATGTACTAGCTTGTTTGTAGTTATTTAGTTAGCGCAATGTTTTTAAAGAACGAAGCAATAATATATACAATAATAATATGAGTGATTAAACGCATCCTCAGCTTCTATTTGCGGACCGTACGAATTTATCGGCTTGTGAATCGTCTTATACGAGCCGTACGAACGATCCGTCAAACTATTGGTCATCTGGGCAACAAGCATCCGCTATATTGGAGACCACCTATTGCATTTACGAGTTGATACGGATCGTGACTCGTGTTTACGGTCGAAGCTGTAATATAGTAATATGAATTATTTATTATTATATAGGGGCAGTGCTCTGAACGTTATGTACTAGCTTGTTTGTAGTTATTTAGTTAGCGCAATGTTTTTAAAGAACGAAGCAATAATATGAGTGATTAAACGCATCCTCAGCTTCTATTTGCGGACCGTACGAATTTATCGGCTTGTGAATCGTCTTATACGAGCCGTGCGAACGATCCGTCAAACTATTGGTCATCTGGGCAACAAGCATCCGCTATATTGGAGACCACCTATTGCGTTTACGAGTTGATACGGATCGTGACTCGTGTTTACGGTCGAAGCTGTTTCACGATCCGTACCACGACACTTTTGAGACTTAAGGCTAGTTTACACTCAGGAAAATTATCCGCGGATTGAAACGGACAAGAAAATTTTTCTTTGTATTAAATTCATTAGTTCCAACCCAGAGCTCACAAGACAAAGAAAAACTTTCTTGTCCGTTCCAATCCACGGGTAATTTCCCTGAGTGGAAACTAGCCTTTAAGCCGGTTTTCCACTTCGCCCGTATCGTACCGAAACGTACTGGTGAGCATGCGCAGATTGAAAAGAGGTTTGTAAATCTACGTATTTCCGGGTGTATTGGCGTATCAAAATAAAAAGTTCGTCGCAAGTCAACTTTTTGGCATACTACGGAAATACTAACCAATCAACATCAAGAAATTTTGAAATTTAAAAACGTTTTCGCTACGTTACGGTACGGTATGGTACGGTACGGTACGGTACGGTGCGGTACGCTTGAAGTGGAAAACCGGCTTAAGTCGGAGATATCAAGTTACGAATATATCTCTCCATGCGTACCGATGGAGTAGATTCGACATTATTTGACATGTATGTGGCTATGGAAAGTGCTTCGAGAGAAGTGTGGGTGATTTGCATATGACAAAAACAAATCATACAAATTCGGCTGACAAAGCTGACAAAGTCACGCATGGGAAACAAGCATTATTTGGCAAGGAAAATCAAGAATGTTACCGTTGCGGAGGAGACCACGAGCCTTTTACTTGCAAATTTAAGGATGCGAAGTGTTATGGCTGAAAAAGAAAGGCCGCACGGCGAAGAAATGTAGAAATCGGAAGATAGATCAAGAAAAGAAACCATTCAGAAAGGATGAGAGAAAAGCACAGAAGTCGGCGAATTATTTTATGAAGCAAGAGGAGGGGGCCTATACAATGTACCATGTGACCGGAGACAAAAATAAGGCAATTACTTTTGACATTGATCTGTGGGGTACAACACAAACAATGGATCAGAACTTGACACTGGGGCCTCCAAGACAATCTTGAATCATCGGACATATTCGGAGTTGCGTGAGAAATTGTGACCGTTAATGAAGACGACTGCACTTTTAAGCACGTACACAGGAGAACGAATTCCGGTGGCTGGAATTGTATCTGTCCCGATTAAGTAAGGAGATCAGGAAGCAAATCTATCAGCTTTAGTTATACGGACTAACGGACCGAACGTATTTGGTCGTGATTGGCTTAGAATAATCTGAATTAACTGGAGTCAAAAAAAAGAAAATTCAATATCAAAGCTGAGCAACAAGTTGAGAACCATGGCCTACAGCGAGTGCTAGAAGTATTCCAACACGAATTGGGAACTCTACAGGGCATGGAAGCGAAAATTTACGTCGATGAACGAAGCAACACCATGATATTTCATGGCACGCCCGATTCCGTATGCATTCAAGAAAGGGATCGAGGACGAACTTGAATGATTGGGAAGAGGGGATAATTTCCCCAGTGGAATTTTCCGAGTGTGTTGCGCCAGTTGTACCAGTGATAAAAACTAATGGAGATGTCAGAATTTGTGGTGACTATAAATGTACTGTAAACCAAGTGTCAAAACTGTACAATTGTCCAATTCCCAAGACGGAGGATTTGTTAGCTACAGTACCCTGGATGCTGGAAAGAAATTTACGAAGTTAGATATGTCGCAAGCATATCAACAATTGAAATTAGATGAAGATTCCCAGAAATATACCACAATCAACACGCATAAGGGGTTGTTCCAGTATAATCAGTTATCGTTTGGAGTTTCATCGTCTCCTGGCATCTTCCAACGAGCGAGCAATTGAGAATTTATTGCAAGGTATCCCACATGTCGTCGTGAGAATTGACGATATATTGGTCAGCGGTGAAAATTATGCAGCTCATTTGGACAATCTG
>CACRXK020001321.1:707-5707 GCA_902702795.2 Paramuricea clavata | reverse complement strand
GAAAAACAACTTTAAATTTTTTTTGCCAAGGCATAAAGCCATAGCAAGCTGCCCTTTAAAGAAACAGCATGGAAAATAAGATTTTTAATTGAAAAATTACTGAATATTTTAGGCTAAAGCATATAGCACGCTGTCCTCTATAGAAACAGCTTTAAAATATTTTCAATTGAAAAATAACCGAATAGTTTTTTGGCCAAGGCATATATAGCCATAGCAAGCTGCCCTTTAGAAACAGCATTCAAAATAGTATTTTCAATTGAAAAATAACTGAATAGTTTTTTTTTTGCCAAGGCATATCGCCATAGCAAGCTGCCCTTTAAAGAAACAGCATTGAAAATAACATCGCAACTTTATTAGACATCCCAAGATACCTGCCAACACTTCCAGCCACCCAACACGGACAAACAGTACACCCAGAAAGTGGCGCCTTCTTTTTACATGTACTGCTTGTTCATGCCGATTGATTAGAAGTCTCACAGAGACCTTGGAAAAATAATCAAGTGACAATGTCACTGCCCATGTTAATGCCTTCTGGTTTTCATGTGAAATTAATTTTAAAATCTTTTATTGACACCCTCTCTAAATATCACACCCTCCCCACCCAAAACACATGTGTTCTAATTGAATTTATTGGTTCATTTGGAAGTCCATGTTAGTCAGACATTTTTAGGGTAAATCACCGACGCCCCTCTCTATATTAAGCCCTCTTTCTTTAATGGCCTCTCTCTAATAAGCAGGACTAAAATAAATTCCTCAAACATGACTAAAATAAATAATTCCTAGGTGGTATATTACAAATCACTTTATGTAAATGTGACAAAGCATGCGTGTTTTCATTCATTTATACAATTACTGAAACTACATAAAACAACAGATTTTGGTCCTTTATTGAACGAACAAGTTACTTAAATACTAAAGTAATAACACATGTGTTACAAAGCATGTGTGTTTATATTTATTCATTATCAAAACTACATAAATAACAGATTGGAAACAACAGATTTTTTCCTTTTATTTAATAATCAAATTATTTAATACTCTCTAGTAGTATAATAATACATGTGCTACAAAGCATGTGTGCAAAGATGATCGAAGATCTAATATTTTAGAAGCTAGTGCAGACAAGTATATATGAACCTAAATATTTATATTATATAATTTATATTAAAAATGGAACAGTAGACAAAGAACAACTAACTTTTTAGTATTAAACTTTTTAAAGACAAGAAGGGATCGAAGACACAGAAGCCGAAAAAGACCTACAGGATTCAGATGATGATTATATATAGTTTGTACGAGATTTTATTTTTGGGCAAGTACATGCATGTTTTGATCATTTTGTTATTATTGTTATACCGACTATCCAAAAGAAGAGACAAACTACAACAGATACAAGTTTTATTGAATAAACAAAAAACTACACTATAGTAATACATGTGTTACAAAGCATGTGTGTTTTATATAACTGAAGCAAAATAATTGTTATATAGAATGCGCAGCCTAAATATAGAACTGCAGGAATAGATGCCCAGTCATACATGTTGAACTAAAAAGGCACAACATGTATTTTCAAGGCAATAAAGAGTTAAAGACCTACAGGATTATGTGATTTCATATATGGTTTGCATTTGTTATTTGTATAACCTATAATATGTTCTCTTATAATTTTATCATTACATATTTTATTAACATATTTTTTACCTATAACTAATTATCCCATGCATGTATAAATTTATATATATATTTTATCAACCTAAGCATGCGAGCAATCATAATATGCAATTCAATGCAAATGCCATTCAAATGCAATTCAATGCAAATTCAATTCAATTCAATTCAATGCAATTCAATGCAATTCAAATGCAAATTCAATTCAATGCAATTCAAATGCAATTCAATATATTTATAGAAATCAATTCTCATGCATGTGCATATAATTAAAGGTCCAGATGACCCAATCAATGACCGAATTATAACCGAACCCCTAGCCGAATCACCGAACTAATGAACTCAAAGGTCATAAGGACCAAATTATATGCACAAAAATTCCATCCGATTCGGATAAACCGTTTTATACCGAAGGCGAAACACTGCCGAACTATATTAACCTACAAATTTTTCTAGTGGTCAAAACTATACATGAACTGAGCGCAAGCGCGACCGACGCCTCTATGCAACTGAACTATCATCTTAGACTCTAATCTTCTAACAGAAGACAAGTCTGAGATACAAGTTCAGGATTTCACCAAGATGATAGTCCAGTATACATATAGAGCACACTCGTCTACCAAACTCTGTATAAGTGAAATCGTATCCTAAACCTAGCATGCACATTGATTGACCACCAGACTACACAAACCTTACAACATCTTCTTTCTTGTGAATCCGATGGGAGGCAATATTTTCACTACAGTATTTATCACTTTAAAGGATACGCTGGATATATTGCCTCGTCTTTGGCTGCGTTAACTCGGCGGAGCTTCTGCGTCGGTTACAATATCATCTTAAATTCTTCAATAATTCTTCTTCATTTAGTCTTCTATATATTTTCCACACATTTTGGAAAAAAAAACCCTCGGGATTTGAGGGATATAGTACAACCTGAAAAAAGATTATGAGAAAATAATAAGCTAACCAGATTTCATTACCAATACCATGACATTTCATTTTTGTGTTCAATGACAAAATGTTTGTTTTTGCACGACCAGCAAAAAAATATGTTGAAATCACATTGAATGACCAACCTATTGTGTGATATGATTTTTTAACATTGTAAATATAAATATAATTGAAAGCAAAATAAGCTTTGGCAGATGCAATGCACTTCAGGTCATAAATATATATCATGTGTGTTGCTATTAGGGACGGCCATTAGAAATCCAAGGATGGGGGGTAATTACACTGCCCCCCCCCCCCAGAAAAAGAAAGTGCAAAGAAAAATCCCATGCACAGTCAGTATTAATATTCAGGAAAAAAATGGTGCAAGCTATATTCATTTCTGTAAAACATTAAAAGAAAAAAGTTTTTGTTTGCTTGGAGGGGTGTAACTCCTGTGGGGGGGGGACACCCCCTCAATGTTGTAATATTGCAGTTTTGTCAGGCAATTTTAATGACACACTTTGTCAGGCAAAATGTATGTAACTCAGTGCCCAATCACTAAAAATGACCAATCACTAAAAGTGACAAAAATATTACTGAAAAATTTTGGGAAAAGAAATATTTTAAAATTAGCAAGACTAGACAAGCCAAGACTTTTGCCACGCCCTTTTGGTCAGACAAAACAAGCTCACACGCTCCTCCCCCCTCCCAAGTTATGGTCCTGTTTGCTTGCACGTTTTGGGGGGCAAATGTCACCCACCTTCCTGGGATTTTAAATTGTCCGCCCCTTGTAGTGTTATTTTGAGCATTTTGAATATTTGCAAATAATTATATTGGTGTAATAAAACTATATTGTATTGTTCAGTCATACTTACATCCAATGAGAACAGGTACGGCTTGGGTTTCGGCGTCTAAATTAGCTTAATTCGCTGAAACTCCACCCTAAAATACAAAAAAGCAACGTTAGTTATCTTGGAAGGTTTTTGAAGTATATTTTACAACAAAAACTGTCAGAAATCTGAGCTGGTGTTTTCGCTAAAGCGAACGAAGGCGAAAGCAAATTCGACCACGTGTCTCAACATTCGTCGTGCTCGAGTGCTTGTCTCCCATTTCGGCAGAGATATATGTCGTGCAAAAGCACAAACCAAACACAAACGGTGTATTTTTATACCTGTTCTGTCCACGAAGTCACTGTGTTTGTGGAAGAGAAGCTAAGCGTGCTTTCTCTTCAAAGCCAAGTATGCAACGCGAGACAATTTTGACCAATTCTGAACGTAACTTTCGGCTTTGTTGAATTGATCTTGTCCACAGATTTCGTCTACGTTTGAACGTTTCAACTCGTCAAAACTCTATCTGAATTAAAACAGAAGCAATGTTAGCTATCTACAAAGGTTTTTAATGCTTTTTAAACGAAATACGCTTGGTATTTGCGCAAGAGTTTTCGCAAAGGCAAAGTGAAATTATTCATGCATTCGACACGCATCTTACAATTAAGTGGTATAATTGCACAAAACAAACACGAAACAAAGGCTGTAATTACCTGTTTGTTTAACCAAGTTAAATGTAATCTGCATTCTTGCTTTCTTTGAGGAATTTAAATTAGACGTCGCATTGAATATTTTGTACGCAACTTTTGTCGACGTTTAACCTGCTTTTAACTTGTAAAAACTCCATCTAAAATAAAACATAAGCAACGCTAGCTATATACGAACGTTTTTAAAGCTTCTTTCGACGAAATACGCTTGATATTTGAGCAGGAATTTCACCAAATTGAAGTTAAACGTGAACGGCAAATTCGCCCACGTGTTTAAAATCGTCTCGTAAGTCAGCTCGAATAAATATACAAATAAACATGAAATAAAGAGTATTTTACCTGTTCGTTTCACCAATAAGTGTAGCAGAGAAAGCTAATCAGACTTTCGCTTCAAAGGCGAGATAAATGGAGCAATTTCGGCCATAATTTTCGTCTCCAAATGCTTCGAACAACTTCGCCAGAATAGAATGCTGCCTTCGTCCAGGTTGCCCAAATATTATCCAAAGCACAGAATTTCATATTTTCCGGCCGCCTCGTGTAAGAAAATGCAGCCACGCTATTGGCTAAAGCAAGACCCACTGACAGCTCGACTATGGCTCTGATTGGCCAATCCGAGGTACTTTAAAGAGTGTATCTAAAAGTCGAGGGTCGAGAGTCGAGAGTAAAGGTCGAGAGTCGAGAGTAAAAGTCGAGAGTCGAGAGTAAATGTCGAGAGTCGAGAGTAAAAAGTCGAGAGTCGACAGCAAAAAGTCGAGAGTCGACAGCAAAAGTCGAGAGTCAACAAAAATGTCAGCAGAAACAACAAAGTCAAAATATTTTTAACACAATATATAGCCGTACGTTCCGTAACAACGGCTGAACTACAAAC
>CACRXK020001320.1:36845-56227 GCA_902702795.2 Paramuricea clavata | reverse complement strand
ATTACAGGCAAAATGAGATGCAGTAATTTGAGTAATAACATGATGATAAGCGAGCTGTGAACAACAATTACAATTCAAATACAGTAGTAAAGCAAGACTTTGCAGTAGTGAAGCAAGTTGATGGGCGGGCGGCACACATGACCAACACAACTCGGCACCAGAGCTGGCAGAGCACGCCCCACCCCACCCCACCCCTACCAGATCATGCTGGATCCATCCCTGTGTTGCAAAATGTATTTTCTTCATAGTCAGGCATTCACATGAATGAAGATTAGAATTGCATCATGTTATATAGTCTTAAATATTTAGGAGGGGTCTCCATTATTAAATGAAGAGATTAAAAAGGGGTCCCATGACATTTTGACATAAGAGTCTCCCACCCCACCCTAGGGTATAATGAATGGTCACTTGCCATCTTCTAACTACATGCCATCTTCTAACTGGTTGGGCACCTTGCCCCTTTTGTTATGGAAAATCTATTCCCTACCTTTATCCCCTGGGACAAAAAATTCAAATCAACTCTCCACCCTGATAATGTGCAGATGGTAACAGCAAGAATTGAAGCAAGCAAGCTTTACTGGAGTACATACTATTATTAGGAAGCATCAATTCGCACATGCTAATTTGCCAGTCATGATTTTAAACATAATATTTCTTATCTCATATAGAATTCTTAAGGTCTTGTTTACATTTTACTGGAAGCAAACTAAGATGCATATCCAATATTTGGGTCATATCACTCATATGTCAGTTTTGCAACTTGCCAGCTTCAACATTTGGCTGCAAGGAAAACGTAAACAAGGAAAGAGCATATTACACTTCATCTGCAGGGCTCGAATTTTATCGCGGCAATTGCCGTAGAGGGACAACAAAATGCCGTGGATCATTGCGGCAACGACGGCAATTTTTTGCCGTATAGTGCAATTTTTATACTATTCACTGTGCATTACTACTTCGATACTTGAATTCAGATGTTGATCAAATCATACGTAAATCACTATTTTAGTCTCAGTTTTCTTCGAAAAAAACACTAAAGAAATACGTAGACATCTTTCTAGCTTGTCAAAAATTCAAAGTAACAATAATATTAAAGTTTTATTACAGTAATTTGAAAAATGCCGTGGAAACTGCCAAAATTGCCGTAGACAGCTGTTAAAGGCCACTATTTGTTGCATATTAGTTTCTCATCCGGGGCTTCACCTAAAGTTGATGCGGGCGGGCGGACCATTACCATTATGCCATTATTTACAGCATTGCAAAACAGCACAAAATTAGTGAATGCAACTGAAACCATGTTTTTATATTAAAAACATGACCACTCCACATGACCACATGTGAAATAATCACAGAAAAGAGAAGTAATTTTGTAGCCAAGTCGTCTCGCGTTTTTTTCCCTGACGCTGGCTTCCTGTAGAACGTTTACGTAAACGCGAGAGAAACTGGCAGTTTTGGTATAAAATTTCGTATCTTGACTGAAACTTTTGGTTTGGGAACGTTTCTAATTGTCTTTCTTTCAAATATCATTTTGAAGACATCACAAAATTTATAATAATTTTCTTAAAAAGCATGCGGGCGGGGATGAGAAACTAATATACAACAAATAGTGGCCTTACGTTCTACGGCAATTTTTAACACCATTGCCGTCGATTGATTTCAGGGAAATTCTAGGCCTGTTCATCTGTGTTTAAAATATCAATGAATAAATATTCCAACCATTGGCACTTTATAATATAAGTGACATTCAACAATACATCAATAACATATACAGTATATGCAAAAACATTTCTTTGAATCACTGTATAAAATATTCCTCATAAACCCGCTCCAATCGTCGCACAGCAGAGTCTTTGGAAGGGTAAAACCAAGTTTAACATCCCCAGTTCAAAACACTTTCCGTGTCCTCTTAGGCAAGCCTGTCCAGCTGGAGAACATCTGTCGTAATACTATTATATTTTGGCTGTTAATTTTATTTAGCGAACGAACGATATTTACCAAACCCAGTTGGAAGAACAGCAACTACATAGTTCCCATGTAATAAAAGCTGAAGAATCTGATTTCGAGTACGTCGGTAGCAAAAATAAGGAAAAATTTCAAAGACTAAACGCATTTTTAAGCCGGTCTAAGCACTTAAATTTTGTGGACACTCTTACGTTGGCGGCCATCTTGGATTTTCTAATTCATTATTATTATAATTTATTACACCCACTATATCTGGGTGTTGAAAGTCATGTGACCGGCCGGTGCCAGGGCCTTTTCCCGCCTTCCTAATGACAAAAAGGGAAAAGCCCTGGAAACGAGGTTGCAAAATTACAATATACTATATTACGTCTTGCTTTTTGTCCATATATTGGGGTTTTCAAGATGTTTCTATTTTTCGGTTTATGTTAAATACTTTATCAACCTTTTACAATAGAAGCACGCGCAATATATTTCAGCGGGTTTTCGCGTGAAAACCTATGTTAATACCTACAACAAAAGCAAAGACTGCCTGGTTTCTAAGCTTCTTGTTGGTATCAATTAAACATTGCCTAAATTTCTTAAAATATCCTGTATATCGTTTTTTCCTATGGACATAGATTTCATGGGTAAAATATCAATATTTTATCAGTACATTGGAACAAGTTAAGAAAAGCGAATGAGTCTGAGATTACACTGAGCAAGAGAGGACGAGATATGTATTTCTACGAAGTGATTTCGGAAAATTTGGCAAAAGTTCGACCGATAGACGCTAGGGAATTGAAAGCTGTTTTGGCAAATGACGTAACTATCACTAAATTCAACAAAATTTAAACTGTATAGTTATGCTTATAGAATATGCCTTAGACTTAAATCTGTTTAGTTATGCTTTAACGTTTACGTTTAAACTGTATAGTCATGCTTATAGAATATGCCTTAGATTTCTCGCCATGCGAGAATGAAATTTTTCAAAAGTAAGGCGTTCCCCATAATTATTATCCCCGAAATATGTTCATGGCAAGTAAACTGTATAAAGAAACTATGTATATAATATGACCTTGGCAACACACATACGTCTTCATGTGTTCGTGTGTTGCTATCTTTAATTAGTATGTATATATGCTAGTTATTTTTGAAGTTACTAAATTCATTTCTTTGTTTACTTTGCCGCTTTGTATTGCCTTTGAGATTTCCGATTATAGGAAATGTATATTGGTAATGATGTTTGCTCTAAATTAATTTATTTTCTAATGTAAAATTTCTTACAACCACATTGATGAAATGTAACATACAACGACGTTTTTATCTGTTCTGCTGAAAATAATTATATACATTCTGTATTAACCAAATTTAGCAGTGTAGCTACCACAAATCGATCATTCTGGTTCCGTGAGTATAAGTTTCATTATACTCAAGGTCAACTGATAATTGACATAACTATCAATACCACCGGAGTGGTAACAATTAAAGATATAGCTGTCAAAGAAAGATCCATTATCTCGTTGTTTTGTTTTTGTAATTTGTAGTCGTAGCAATATTTTATGTACTTCTGAAAGTTTCGAAATAATTACAAATAAATTCTCAAAGAACAACTGTTAGCTTCGTTCAAGTTGAGAGAATGAATGATGCTGTCCACGATACAGCACCCTTTCGATCGTATATATTTTTAATCTTTTTGACTTTGTGATGTGGAAACCGTATTTTATAATAACCTTAAGAATAAATGCGATTTCATTGGTAGAGAGCCATGTGATGTACACGAAGACAGACGCACGGAATTACGTCATCAGTTTTTAAACGTCGAAAATATTTGAAAATTCCACTGAATTTATATAAATTGAAGGAATTCATGCCATTAAATCTATAAACAACAATAATTACCTTCGATAAATGTGCAAAAATCACTCACAAAAGCTAGCAACTCAGCAAATCTCAATTCAGTCATTCAGGTGCGACTTCAAATTCAATCCGGTCTTGTACTATTAAGTTACTCATTTGACCCTGTCGATGTCACGTTTTCCAGCTGGTTTCTTCACTTCGTGCAACACAGGCAATGTTTAGCTTTTCAATCACCATAGTCGCTCAGAACAAAATAATTGCCTTTTTATCACACGTTTTTATTTCTTTAAAACAATGTTTTTTCAGTGTTTTGATAAATTTTTAGTTTTTCCTTATTTATTACCGTCTAGCCCATTCCAAGCTTAGCCAATCAGAATTCAGCACGTGACTTAAGCGAGTCAATAGCATTTCGTTATTTGTATAGATCATAAACGCGTGATATTTGCAAAATTTCCACTTCCAAATGTTTGGGGGGAATAAAAATAAACTGTTTACCTGTTTAATTCGGGAATATTTTTAATTTTATTATATATAAAACAAATAGATTACATTTTCCCGTTGTCTGTTCAGTTATAGATACGCAGTATGACGTCATATGTGCTAAGAACAAAAAGTGATCATTCGCCCAGGCGACTCGTGGACACTTTTATGTTCTTACAACATGTGACGTCATACTGTGTATCTATAATTGAACAGACAACGGTGAAATGTAATCTATTTATTAATTACATGACGTGCTTAGGTTGTAAAAGCTGTAAGATGTTCTTAACTTACAGTATTACCAAGTAAAAACAAAGCAAATAAATTCTGTATTTTAGCCTCACAGAATATATAAGCATAAGTTATAAACTTATATAAATATTTTTTAAAGCCTTGAAAGATTGAGGGTTGTTTATACAATTAACTAAGCTAATATTTGAAATATTTATGATTTGCATATGATGAAAAAGAAAAATAGTTATGGAACGGTAATATACTGGTCAATGTTTTAAGGTACCGTTTCTTTTATAGGAAAGTTTCATATAGGTAGGCCTAGTTTAAAATGAGACATAACAAATATTTATTCACCTTCCTGGTAACAGTATCGTTCACTGACGATCAATTAGCACTTTATTGCATTTTTACTCGTCAAAAAACCCCTTTCGGCACCAAATTAGTAAATTACTTTTTATCGGTCAAATACTTAAAGTAAGTTTCTGCCACATTGGTGCAGTCATTTAAAAAATACAAAGTGATTCTTTGCAATTGGTAAGAGTTATTTCAAATCAAATCTATATTTAGGTTTTGTTCGCTTCTCATGCACGGACGTTTTCAAGAACATCCTTGGAAACAATTCGGCAATTTGGAAAAGATCAATTTCCTGCTGGATCCTATAAAAGAGTCCCATTTTTATGTATGATTTTGCCAACATACTTATCGCACATCTTGGGAAGATCCACAGAAAACAGCTGACGACATGCAGTCCCTGAAGTTTATATTGTTCTTTGCTGTTATTTTGCTGATTTTGAGCGGTAAGTGAGTCCCACATATAAACTGCAACTCTCTTTCAAATTGTGTTTTTGTGCTTTCATTCTTTAACATCGCCATTTGTAGCTATAGACAGGTGTTTTGGTTATTTCTGGGAATGGACAGGCGGTGTATGACAAGGCTCTCAATGTCTCAAGCATGCGTAGACAAAATTTACAACATGCTCGCCTTCATGGTGAGCGGAGCATTAGGAATTATATCTTCATTTTGGATTTACAAACGTGGATCTCAATACTATAGGGAGGGTTAACGATTACGATTTACATCAGAATTTAAGATGAGACTTTAAATAGACCTTAAGAAACGTTTAAACTCCATATCCTAACGGCGTCGGAATTAATATCGCCTTAATTAATGTCTGCATGATAACCGCAGCAACAGCGCTGTTATATTGATATTTCATGTCTGTCACGTATTTCAAAATAACTTAATTAACCCAAGATGGTGTATACGAGGTTTGAACTCAATTAAGTTAGTCAATTGCCAGGTAAGATACATTTTAATGGTTTTACAATTCATTTATGATTGAAACTTCGGAGTTCTGCATGACATACAAGATTTTCTCTCTTTTCCATCTATTGGGAAATTGGCAGACTAATTGCCGTTTTTGTTACAAACGGGAACGATTGCATGAAATACGTTGAAAACAGAAAATGTATTTTATTAATTCTGAGGCCAACACAATATATTCATCCACCATTAATACTAGTTATAAATCAGCGTGAAAACAATATCACTTTGTGCTTCGTTCCACGCACATAACAGTAACCATCTCAATATTCTAAGGGTTGCTTATGCGAATATTGGTCTGGCAAAGTAGCACGAGAGCCCATGCACGAAGCGAGATCTTACGGTTTGGTATAGCTAGAGTTTTCTTCCACCGTGTTCAGAACAAAACGTCGTATTTAAAGTGGCTCCCCACAATTTTAAAAAATAGGGAAAAATCATTAATTAATGAGATCTAACTTTTTGACGAAATGTTGCTTAAAACTTGTTACTTACGTATAAAGCAACAGTCTAAAATTTGAAATTTTTCACAAAATGACGTCACCAGTGTTTCTACAGCAGCAATGTCGATTCAGTATAGGTCGTATAGCGAGATTTCGCATTTTAACGCACTTTACTTTAAAAATGGCTCGATACTCCCTTTTTTTATCTCAGGAACAGTTTTTTGTAGCACAATGGATTACCTGACACATTTCTGTAGAATATTTATTTATTCATTTATTTATTATTGAATATATTCTGTAGAATATTTATTTCGGAAATTATTAAGCCATGTTTGTAAATGTTGTCTGAACTACGAAATGGGGGTATTAAATTTATAGTGCATGTTTCTGAAAAATCTTCCAAAAATCTATTTAAAATTAATATCTGTTATGTTTGTATATATTTTTGACAACATTGTGCTCTTTCAATTTAAGAAAACGATGTTCATTGCTCCTCTTTGTCAGCGTTTGACTATTGTGGTACAACAAGATTTGATCCAAACTTTTCTTGTTGCTGTAGCGGAGTAGTATATAACAATTGCCAAGGCTTTTCAGGATCTGGCTGTTCTTCCTCTGGTGGCGGTCTACATTAGAACAAAACCAAGATACAAATATGCTGGCCATTGACGGAAAATCAAGTTACGTACAGTATATACGCTTAATTAACATTAATAACGTTTAAAATTAGTTTCTACATATTATTAGATAGCTTGAACAAATTCATTTTTAAAAACTGTTAAAATAAAGACAATATATATTTATAATATAGTCAATCATCGTACGTATATGAGCTGTTCTGCAATCTGATTTGTCGAATTACTCGCCGTTAATCAGCTCTTCTCATACACATTAGATATTCATAGCATTTCGGCCAATGACATGGTTTAATTTACATCACGTGTATCTATCTGGATATCCCGTCTAGACCAGGACTTTAATTACTTCAAGTGGGAAGGGCTTTGAACAATAGTTCCATTGAGGGGTAAACAAAAGATTATGCAAATATATTTAATTGCTATGTTTAGAATTATTTCTAAATATAGTAAGTTGTATTTAGAAATTTATTACTAACACTTTCCCTGAACGTTTGAAACTACATAAATATAGGAAAACCAACTTTCTTACCAACTATCATAATAAACAGCGCTTTAAACACTATAATACAGCAACTTGCCAGTAATGTTTACCGTCTATAAAATATATATTCACTTCGGCTCTTTCATTTTTCACCAGATATAGCGCCTTATCGCACACATAATCTGATATATCGTTTTTCGGATCCCCAACCTTGTCAGCCGAGCGACAATACTGTGCGCAATACTGTGCTCAACACTTTCTGGTTCTCGAAACCGCTTTTCCTTATATTATAAGAAGATACCATGCTCTTTTGCCAACAAAATTAATCTATTCACGACGGAAGCGAACTGAATGCTTCGTTGCACTTCATGCAAACTTTCAAGCGAATGTAATCGTTAATATCCACGCTCACTTTTTTGAATATCTAATAATTTCATGCCTCATGTTAGTTCAAGGAAACGTCGAGAGAGTTAAAAAATTGGGTGTGGTCGTTGGAAAAAGTGGCCGTGGTTTGGGCGTGGTTCGAACATAACTCTCCGAAATCATAACTCTCCGAGATAACTCTCCATTTCGTAACTCTCCGTTTAGCCGGTCCCCTTGTTGAATGAAATATTTGTTGTATGTAATTCTATATTTACGTATCAACATACGCAGACTGGATTATATATAATATAAACAACACTTACCACAAACTACAAATTGTTGAATCAGTTTAGAGACTATTGATCTTTAAATTTGAAATCAAACAATCCCCTTTACTTTCTTGATTACCAAATAATCGTGGCCAAGAAGCTTGTTGAACAGGACAGCGACTCAGTACGGATATCTAAAACCGTATTATACTGTACGTTATTATAATATTAAGGCCGTTTTCCACTAGGCGGAATTTTCCGCGCGGAGAGGAATTTCCCTTTGTCTTTTCTAATTAGTTCCACTCGAGAAATCACAAGACAAAGAAAAATTCCGCTTCGCGCGGATAATTCCGTCTTGTGGAAAACGGCCTTTACAGTCGTGCCAATAGAAGCGTTCCCAATTCATTTCCTAACTTGAAGCACAGAATAACAGAAGGGCCACTCAGCGGTGCAACGTGTCCCCATTTTTCTATGCAAAAACATGCAATTGACTGGCTAGGAAGATGGCGGCCAGCCAATACAGCGCGTTCATTGGCCAGAAAATGTAATCGACTGGCTAGGAAGATGGCGGCCAGGGTGATAGAAACTTCAAAGCTTCCGACGTAAGTGGCCCTTCTGTGTGCCTTATTCTGTGCTTGAAGGAACACCTCGATCTGAACAATTCCTCAACAATTTGATAATTCCTTAAAAAGTTCCTAACTTCCTGTTTCATTGACCAATCAAATTTTATATTTTATTTTTAAGCAATCTGATTGGTCAATGAAACAGAAAGTTAGGAACTTTTTAAGGAACTTATCAAATTGTTGAGGAATTGTTCAGAGGTGTTTGTTCAAGTTAGGAAATGAATTGGTCAACATTTTTCGGAACGCTTCTATTGGCACGAGTGAAAGGTAGTGTGACTAGATTTTTTCAGCAGTCTTTACCAAAAATTTGTTCAAATTTTACTCAATTAGGAAAAATTTTACTAAATGTTTACGTCATGATAGTGCCAAAAAAACAATAGTTACGTCATCAAAAAATATGCTCAAAAAGGTAACTCGAAATACTTTCATCGTATTGCAGTTTTTGCTAATGATAAGGCTTTATTTCTTAGGCTTGACAGTTCTGTTCATCACTTTGAGCACGTTATTAATTTAAAACACACATTTTTACCAAAATGATTATTAATAATTAAAACTTTCAGATTTTACCAAAATTTTACCAAAAAAATCTCATTACCAAATTTCCTTGAAAATTCACGAAATTTTACCAAAATCAAAACTTTTTAATAAATCTGGTCACACTGGTATAATGGTAGGTGTGTGATTGATATTATTCAATTAAAATATTTCTGGTATTTCCTTTCACTTGTATCATATTTCGAAATACGCGACACTGGGCATGCAGCTTGACCTAAATTTTATTTTTAAGATGATATCCAGTCGAATCTGCGCATGCGCGGTAAATATTGTTTGTGGGGTGCACAAACAAACCACTTCAATATAAATGACATGAAGTATCTAAGTCATTATCAAGAATTTAAATATGGCGTTGCGTGCAGAAGCGAAGGCGAAAATGAAAATATTGTTCTTTTTTTCTGCTAAAATAACCCCAATTCAAACTATATATCATGCCAAAGGAACAAGTAAAAGTCTTAAGAGTTCTAAGGAGCGAAAATAAAGTATCTAGCAGTTTATTTTACTTTACTAAAATATGGAGACTGTATGCCATGGCAAATATGTGTTCTGAAGTACAAAAAATATTGCTGGAAATTGTCTTAAACTATAAAAACATACATGCAGCAAACCCTCGCCTCTCTTAGGGAAGCTAAGCCTCACATTTCGATTTTGTCTACAAGAAACGTCTTATGTTCGTTTCTCCGGAGACCCCGCCTACCCCCATCCCCTTAAGCCTAGTTTCCATTTGCTCGTTAGTTGTCGCTGGCATGACAAGCGGTAGATGTGAAATAGTCTAATATCAATAGTCTTTTTGTGTGTTATATGCAAATCAGTCTTAATGATTGCAGAGTTTTGTGTTGACACTCTATTACATCAGCCACTTGTCGTGCCAGCGACAACTAACGACCAAATGAAAATTAGGCTTTAGAAACGTCGCACATAGTTACCGATATTTTGTACACATAAGGTAATTTTCTACAATTTTCTACGGTTGGCTATTGGCGATGCTTCCGCGAGGAATATGTCATCTGCTGGCATATGTTTTTTTTGTTAATATATGAGCTTCAAAATTTCCAATGTTTCTCATCTTTCCGGTCTTACATCACATTTTACTCCTTTAACACGCGAGGAAGAACAATTGAATTTCAATGTACCAGGTGAATACCTCATCGACGCTACTAAAGTGTACAATGAACTCCGCAAAATTAAAACCAATAAAAGCCCTGGTCCAGATATGATACCTAACAAAATTTATTACAAGGTTCCAAATGAGGCCAGTTGTGCCTGGGAACCCAATCTGATAAATTCTCCAATTTTAGGAGAAAAAAATGGTAGAAATTGAAAAACTAGGCAACCAGAAAACGTAAACTAGGATGCCCCGATATAGGTCACAAAATCGGTTGTCAGTTTGTGTTGTGTACGTGTATTTATCCTACATTATCGTCCTTAATTTCGAAATACTCTGCTATTTTAATACCGTATGTTTCCGTATTATATTAATAATCTCTGTTTTAGGAATGTTTTTATTCTGTCAGGGAATGGCCGGGGAATGACCTGGGAATGGCCGGGGAATGAGCGGGGAATGAGCGGGGAATGGCCGGGGAATGGCCGGGGAATGAGCGGGGAATGGCCGGGACAAGGCGAGAATAACCAGGATGAGCAGGGAATAGCCGAGAATAACCAGAGAATAGCGAGGAATAGCCGAGATAGCCGAGGGAATGGCCGGGGAATGGCCGGGGAATGGCCGGGGAATGACCGGGGAATGGACGAAATCGGGAAAAACCTAACATTTTGAAGATTTTTGATTAAATATTTTCATGAATTGTTTTCGTTGCGTTATGGCAAATGTAGCATTGAAGTAAATCGAAATTACAGTAATAGGATTAGGCGACCGAAGCTATGTTGTTTGTGTAAATGACGTAGTTCCTTTTGGGAGAGGCCAAGGCTCCCACGCAATTGTATCATATACGATTGTGCTTTATTTAATAAATGGCTCGCCACTCTGGCTTTGACTCCGCGCACTTGTTTTGCATTGACATTGTGCTCGGCACGTTACAAATATTAAACCATAGCTATAATAGACCCTACTAGACCGCAATATGTAGATGTTTATACGATCTTATCATTCTCATGTTGATTTATTGTTTGGCTTGATTAATTTATAAACCAATATTTGTCAGTGTTAACTATACAAGTAATCAGCCGATCCGCACATTATAAGCCAATAAAAGTAATGGTATAACGCAAGACAATGGCATTAGCATATTGGTCATATTGGAATTGAACTTTACGCATATTTATACTCCTAACCCACAGCTCCAGCTCTATACACTGCAAATAAATTATTGGATACAATCATACAAATATTTTATTGATACGTTCTTGATATACAACGTGAGGATCGGGTAACAGTATTAATTCCAATGTCACTGTGCGGCGTATAGCTATAGGAAGCGCGGCGTTTAAAAACCTGGCGAAAATCTGTCATTAAATGTAATTTGTGTCACACAACATTTTTTTAACCTTCGAGTAAATTCTTGCTGTCCAGTTCTATGCTAAAAATTTAATTTCATTTGTAATGATGACATTTCAATCCAGTATTTTTTCGAAATTTGATCTTACATTCTTACTAAGCTTTACATTGTGCTTAGATAGGAAGCGCACATTGAAAACTATGCCCAAAGTGCCACATACTCAAATGACAAAAGGTGAGATAAAATAGTGTAATACGTCAGCAAACAGCTTTTGGTTGCCGACATTCAAAATGTCTGGAGTACAGGGAAGCTTTAAATTTCCTTCACTAATAAAAAGGCGAAAAATAGATCACTGTTTACCCACATTTAGTTGGGAATCACTAAAACATGTTGAAGAAATTGGCAGTGGTGCTTTCGGGGTAGTTAACCTCTCTATTGTTACGTGATACGGTTTTGATCAAACGTCGAACAGAGAAATTGAACTTTGACAAAAACTATATAACAAGGTCTATTGTCTTGCGTTGTACTTACAATGTGTGGTCCGGCTGATTACTTGCCATAACGCAACGAAACGAAACGACATTTACACAAACAACATAGCTTCGGTCACCTAATCCTATTACTGTAATTTCGATTTACTTCAATGCTACATTTGCCATAACGCAACGAAAACAATCCATGAAAATATTTAATCAAAAATCTTCAAAATGTTAGGTTTTTTCCCGATTTCGGTCATTCCCCGCCATTCCCCGGCCATTCCCCGCTCATTCCCCGCTCATTCCCCGCTCATTCCCCGGCCATTCCCCGCTCATTCCCCGGCCATTCCCCGCTCATTCCCTTCCCCGTTCCCTTCCCCGTTCCCTTCCCCCATTCCCCGTTTTAAAGATAACCCTCGTGAAATATCTTTATGACCGGTAATGACAATTTTTCCTTGCCAAAGCAAGAAGCCTTGCTACAAAGTTTAGTCATGCCAGCATTTGGACAAGGAAAATTTGTTCGTGCGTACGGCCGCCCAGGAGAACTTGACAAGCACTGGAAAAAATTTTGAAAATCCATAGAAGGTCATAGAATGGAAATTGTATGGACCTTTATTGGAAATAGAATGGATTGTGGTTATCCATAATAATTGTATATTTTCATAGTATGGATATAGTATGGAAATAAGATGGATATACTATAGATTTAGTGTGCAATTGCAAATTTCGTAGTATGGATTTCACTTTTTTTTCCGGTGAAGTGTACAAGAAATTCTTCCATTTTGGCAAACTAAACGCGAAGATAAATGTTTAAACGACATTTCGTGCACACGAGAAACAAACTTGTCAAGGAAACCTTGTTGACTGTACACACAAGAAGGTAAACTTGTCAAGGAACTCTGTATGGGGCTTTATGAAAGGGTTGGCCTCGCCTTAGCCCCAAGCACTATTGTACAGCAGATGCTGGTGAACCTGCAGTTATCAGAGTGAAAAAATGATTGTTTTCATTATATGTTAATAGCATTCTTGGTGGCAATTCTAATTTAATTTTCATGCTGCCCTGTTCCTGAAATCGATCTGCATGCTAAGCATAACAATATTGCATGTTTAGAATTTTAAAGCTATATTGGTATCCACTACTACATAGATAAAACCACAATAAAACCGATCCTAAATCCAGCACACTATTTACATATGTTGTGCTAATAAGCGTATAATATTCTGATTTTATCTCACTGCACAAATATGCGAGCATCTGTGATCCATATCCTGTCAATTATCTAAAACTGATCCTCAAGTAAGGTGCCAGAAATGTAGAGATAAGAGATATTAGACATCTTCTAACCGATCAAATATCCATAATAGGCAAGAACTATGCATTTATTGAACATTTACTAAAATAATGCCAGCTAATCCCCTCCCTTAGGGCCCTTAGCTTTGATGGAAAATAGCCTTTCAGGTAAAAGAAAAATTTTAAGTCATTATAAAAACTAAAGCGAAGATAGAATGCAATATGATCAGATAAGTTCTCACGTAGATTTTGTTACCTATAAACTAGCCATTATGTCGCCACAGAGATATTTCAAACTCGCACTTGTATGATAAGTACAAAGTTTGTTACAATTGTGCAAAAATTGCATCGAATGCGCAGTTTGTTCCGGAAAGAGGATCGCTTTTAGAGGCGGATCGCTTTTAGAGGATCGAACCTTGAGATATCTTTTTCAGGGGTTTTTTCAGACACAAACCACGACAGATTATTGTAGAATATTACCTACACTGGACCACCACGTTTGATATATCTTTTTCAGGTAGTTCAAACACAAACCACGACAGCTTATTGTAGAATAATAATAATAATTTATTCAAACAAAACATGCTTATTGTAGAATGACTAGAATACTACAGCTATATCTACAATGAGTTCCTATAGCTATCTACAATGAGTATACTACAGCTATCTACAATGAGTTCACGTTTTTCAGGTAGTTCAAACACAAACCACGACAGCTTTTTGTAGAATACTACAGCTATCTACAATGAGTTCCTACAGCTATCTACAATGAGTATACTACAGAGTTCACGTTTTTCAGGTAGTTCAAACACAAACCACGACAGCTTTTTGTAGAATACTACAGCTATCTACAATGAGTTCCCACGTTTAATGTGATTTTAATATTGTATTGAAATGCTTCATTAGAATCCAGTCACCGCAATGATTAGCGAAATGTCAAAGATACAGGCAACAGGTTCAACTCAGTATTAAATGAAAACATCTGCACCCCACTTGAATTTATATTCATAATTTTTTGTCAACATGCAAAAAGCAGGAATTGAACTCTGCGGGAAATAGTCGAAGGGTATTTTTGCACACTAACTAGCGCGCGAACAAAATATAATATATAAGACCCAACTAATATATTGTGATAGAACGCAATGATGCTGCAGAAATGTGCGGTATAAATGCCACTTTAATCCATTAAGAACATTAGCTCCCCGTCGTTCTTAAGAAAACTACATGAGTGAGCTTTATATAGGTTCATTGTGCCTTAACACAACGAAAGCTTTCAGCCCTTTCTCCTTTCGAGATGCCAAATAGATAAGAAATAAGAGCGTAATTTGTGACAGATTTCAACTATCAAGATTATCTATGCGATAACTAAATTGTCAACAATGACATGTCTTCGATAGGGGAGATTATGCGAGAACAGAGAACGCCTCTTTTTATTTTCTTGAAAATCTCACGCCCCCTGCTTTAATTTCTTAAAAGAAAAGCACAAATAGGAATGATATTATACTCTCTTATATTAATAAAGCTCAGGGCTTATCTGAACTAAAGTCGGCATAAGTGTAGACTCGTAATACTAGGCTACATAAATATAATATAACATTTTATAAACAACATATAAATATTTGTTTCGGTAAATATAGATATACATATAAATCACAAGAATACATGAATAAGGAACAAACTACTAGTGATAGCCTACTTTAAATAAGTTTTCAGCATATCGTATAACTATAAAAAATTTTCAGCATATCGTATAACTATATTTTGCAACTAGAATATTGTTTTGTCTTACATGTATAGATATTATATAAGTAAATATATCTTGATATAATGACGATAAATGAACAGAACAAAGAATTTTTTTTACAAAGATTATTTATAAAATCATCTCTAAGAATGGTGAGCTTTGTATTGCTACAAGACATTAAATGAAATTCTTGTGGTGTAGATAAATTAGTTTGTTGTTAATATTTAGTAATTGCCAACCGCAGATGAATGTATATATATACCTTATAAAAAAATACAGTTTTAATTGCAAAATGAAAAGTAGAATGCAATTCAGAAATATCTGAAGTATGTTTGGAAAAAATAGATAATAAAAAAATGCTTTGTAATATATAGCATAGGATCTTAAATATTTTGAAAAGGATAGACAAACGATAAAAGTCGAGTCTAGAATCGTCTAAATTTTGTCTTAAGTTGCGCAATTCTATAGAATATAGCGTGAAGTCGACACGGGAGGTTCAACAACAACGAGATCTTGTACACATTAGCTAATGAACAACTATTTATGAACGCATTGTACTAAACAGCGGGAAAATGAATGTAGTGTGTGCGCTTTAAACCGACATCAGGAAGATCAAACAAATGCGCAGAGGTGTGGAGCGTTTAACATTTTGACCGGGTTAATAGCGCAATTATGCGTGGGCAATGAATATGTCACACGCATTGAGCAGCTTGTGATATTTTTTTATTCAATGCGAGCTTACGATGACTCGGTGTCACATCTACATGCAAAAGTTACACAGCTCGTTGTAAAACACTGACAACATTCGTCTGCATTTCAGCTTTCTTTTTAATATAAAACACTGATGCAAGTCATTAATGTGACTAATATTGTAGTCTATCAATTGTTACATTGACATATATATTAATGCAGATAATTTTAAGATGATAGCCAACAGGAATCTTCTAGAAACTTTCATACTAGAACCTTGTTCCTTGACCTTGTTTTCTATATCTAGGACTAGGAAAGGTCACGAACAACAAATTTAACACTATGCCCTATAGCTTTCCATAGCGGCGCGATAGGTGCGGATAGGTGTGGTTTTTCACGAAAACGGCTATCCAGTATAATGTAAACGTAGCCTAAATTGGATTATGTTCTGACGCTAAAAAAAATGTTTGAAAAAAAAATGAAAAATGTTTTCATGCGACTTGGCCTCGTGTCAACGCACATATTATTTTACTGAGCCATTATGACAAAATCAATTGCTTGTGGGTGGCCCAATATGTAATATATAATTCAATAAGCAGAACATGGCCTGCTACACATGTTCAACAATACAATTATAACTGAATGATATATCAAAAACAGCTGGCTTATATAAAATGCCAATATTTTGAAACTGATTGTCTGCACTGATCTATAACGAAGCCGGATGGTGACCTCTTCACATTTGTGCAAAAATATAAGTTTACCAAATCTACATTTTGCTACTACATAAAAAGAAACATAGGTGTACGAGACGGGGGGGGGGGGTGGCAGCTGCTCCCCAGTGAAAATTAAGTCGGGCAAATTATAAACGTTTAAAAACAAGAAATACACAATTTTGGCAGATGCAAGAATTATATATATTCAAAAAAATTTTTGCAAATCAAAACATTGTTCATTAAGCTGTTTATATCGAACTTATATTATACTGACCATTTCTTATAGATAAACTAACTTGATAACTTATTTGGCACTTTTCTATTAACCCAACACTGGCTTCAACACACTCTAATGTCTTGTATAATTTATTATTTTATTTATTTTAATATTTAATTAACCCTATAAGTGGCAATGCACCCTGATGCATCCTACTTTATTATTTTACTCTGTCTAATGCCAGATGATTTTACTTGTCAAGGGGAGGGGAGAGTGTGGCTACTCAATGGGGTAATCAAACTGTCTGCCCATCCACCCTGTTAACTCTTTAAGTAGCAATGCACCCAGTGATCACTGCCCTTTATTATTTTACTCTGTCTAATGCAAGATGATTTTACTTGTCAAGGGGAGATGGCTACTCAATGGGGTAATCAAACTGTCTGCTCATGCACCCTGTTAACTCTTTAAGTAGCAATGCACCCAGTGATCACTGCCCTTTATTATTTTACTCTGTCTAATGCAAGATGATTTTACTTGTCAAGGGGAAAGTGTAACTTGGTAAACTATTAAAAGGCTGCCTTGACATATGATATTACAAAAGTCACCGAAGTGTGGAATCGCATAAAAAATTTGTATATCGACCACTCTCACAAACGTCTACGACCGCGCCTACATAGTTTTGCATTTTTACAATTCTAATTTTGAATAGCCAATCAGGTTCTTGGTAACAATTGCAATTAAATGTCGATTGGCTGTTTAATTAAAATTAGAATTGTAAACATGCAAAAATATGTAGGCGCGGTCGTAGACGTTTGTGGGAGTGGTCGATATACAAATTTTTGATGCGATTCCACAGTTCAGTGACTTTCGTAATATAAATCTTTAACATTGCACACAGCAAAACTTGTCAAGAAAAACTTGCTCTCTGTGTATAACGGCGCATTAGCCTGCGTAGCTGGCTGTACGGCCCACTCAATGGGCTAAACAACTAACTGACATAATAAACAAGCTTATTAACCAAAGTCCACCCCAATTTTCACAGAGCAAAATTGCAAGAACACGCTGATGCAGTTTATCAGTACATTGAAAATATGAAAGAAGGCGTGCGTCGAGGAATGATACGTTCTGTGGACGACTGCAAGGCTGGCATAGACGCTGTTAAACATAGATATCTCAAGATCTCACTTCATGGGAAAACAGGTATGCTTCCAGTATTTTCATGATCAGCCAATAAGACCTATATGGTCAGCTAGGATATTTAATTCAATTCATTATCACCCAATTTGCATATGTCACATTGGCTATATAGAGCCGTGTGACATTGGTTAAAGGCCAACATCTTAATTGTGAAAACAAGTAATTTCTAAATTTCTACAGTTTATATTTGAGTTAATGGAAGGCAAATTTGTTTGTGTTTTTAATCATTGTCCAAAATTTCAGACAATTTGCTTTAGTTTAAGCCCTTTAACTATTCATTTTTCCCTAAAAAAATCAGCCTTTTGCATGCTTAATTAATGCCTTTACCTAATTTGCATATTGCTGCAATATGCAAATTAGGCACCCCTAGTTTACAAAATTTGAGTTTGAGAATTTTTTTTATTATTCTACATTATAAGTACCCAAAGAAGCTATATATATATATATCAAAAACTGGATACTAATAGCTGTTTTTCGAAATTGAGAGCAATTTCAAATCTGTTCAGTTTTTTTTTTTATACACCCTTTTCTGTATATAGTAAAAACAAAATTTTCAAAAATCTCCAAAAATCATGAAATGCTTGGTATAGACTAATTTGAGTATGAGGATTTCGATTCTGGGGTCCATTTCTGTCAAATACGAAGATGAAAAATCGCGGATCGGATTGTAGCACCTGGATTATAAATTAATTAATGGCCATTTAAAAAAACACATTTTAGTATGAAAACATTTTCTTTGATTTTATGGAATATTTTTTTGGAATATGCCGGCAAATAGAATAGACTAACTACACACACGATTATATTATTCTTATTGTGTAAAATGTAATTTAAACATTACGTCCAACTAAAACACGTGTTACAATATTTAAAGTGTAATTTAAAATACGAAATTGAACACCAAAATACCTGTTCTGCTGCTTAACTTACACATTTTAAATCTCTATTTATTTTCTCACCTTTTTCTTTCTTCTTTTGTTTCTTTTGACCACCAAAATTAAACTTTTTCCCACTGAATTAAACTTTTCAATGGTTTTCAGGAAGCCATATTGGATTTCGTCAAATACTTTATGTTACATAAAAGGAAAATGTTCAAATATGTGACGAATGTGACGTCATACTTGAAATTCCGCAATTTATTCACTTTACCAAAAACATAGATCCCCCCGTCCTTCCTAGCTATCAAGTATAAAAGCTATCCAGTATAAAAGCTATCCAGTATAAATAAAGTTAGTTTAGTTTAGGTTTCCTCATGTAGTAATATACAATTACTTTATGGTTTCCGTGTTTGGATGGCCTGATCCAAACACGCGGGAATGTTGCGAGGGTTAAGAAAAGCGAGCGAAATCACGAGCCGAAGGCGAGTGATTTTGCCCGCTTTTCTTAACTCGAGCAACATT